>OMMV01224266.1:0-11752 GCA_900302635.1 Chatrabus melanurus | reverse complement strand
TAATTGAAATGATAAAAAAAAACTGTAGCGCATGATGCACCATTTCTTTTATCATCCTTTTAAAGGTGGTACTTGACATCCACTACAGGATTTCCACTGCATGTTCTTTTGTTTGAAAAAGAAAGACAGTAGGAAATGAATGTCTGTATTTATAGCGTTTTGGCAACAAATATAATAAACTTTGGGTTTAAAATCACCAACATTGTTGTTTGATTTGCAAGTTATTGTTGAACATGTTCAGACTGTGCCAATAAACAGGTTTCACAGGATAAAATGAATGTTGGTATGATCAGTTGGTCTCGGTAGAAAATGTCATTTTTCTCAAAACAGTTCAAATGGATTTATAGCGTTTTGGAAAAGAGCTCTTCAAATTCACCAAAGTTATAAACACATTTTCTGCATGACAATACCCTACATTACAGTTGCACTTTGTGTGCAAAACTGCAACACACCTTTTCAAAAACACTGGTTCATACATTAAATACTGATCAAGAACGAAATCTTTGGGAAACCACTCGTGTTCAGAATGCAGAACACACCTGAATTTAGCAATACCTGCACTTACACATGAAATCACTGAAACACCAATTGAACAACAGTCAGTCTGAGCCCTATAGTCCAGTGGCCGAAGCTGAAAAATACAATTGGCATACCCTTTCTCCAATATTCAATAATAAAGCACTTTTGATTGGTGGGAGACCTATATCAGCTCCACAGTGGGAACAAAGGGGAATTCATTACTTAAAAGATATTTTTAATAATTACGGGTTACTTTCTTTCTCTGATATCAAAAATGCATTCAATCTGCCATGTTATTCATTTTTCTTTTACCTACAGCTAAGATCAGCACTCAAGGCGCATGGTATTCCCTGGCAAAACCATTTACCCACTCACCCTGTTCGAAAATTGTTTACAGTGCAGACTAAAACCAAAGGTACAGTCTCCAAACTTTATCAGTTTTTGGTGATATCTGACCGTCTCTCACATCCTGTGGAGCAGATCTGGGAATGAGACTGCCCAGAACTAGACCAAGAATTTGATTGGCATGAGGTGTGGTCTGACATCTCTCAAGTGTCACGCAATCCAGATCACAGGAAAATCCATTATAATTTTATGCAGAGGATATACCGCAATCCTGTCAGACTGCACCACATGAGAATCGCCAACGACCCTCTGTGTGCCTTATGTTCACTGAAGGTGCAGGGCACTTGCCCTCCTGTCTGTCTATTCTGGAACAATGTTGCATCCAAATTATCTGCCTTGATTCATGTTGCGGTGCCTGTTACTGTAAGTACATTGATTTTGAATGGCCTGTCTACCCTTAAACTCTCTAAAATCCAAAAAGGTGCAGTTTTTGCTGGACTGACAGCTACCAAGAAAAAGATTGCAACTCGTTGGAAGCCACCTCACTCTTTGTCTGTCAAGTTCTGGTCCCTTTCCTTTTTGATGTAATATACCTGGAACTCTCAACAGCCCAAAATAATGGTGCTTCAGAGAAAACTGTAGATACTTGGCGCAGTAGCTGAATCTTTTAAATTGTTGTAAGCTAAAGCCTCAAGCCTTCCTACTTTAGCCAAAGATTTTGTTTCGTCCCTTCTATTTTGTCTATGTCCCTCTGTCTGTATTTCATATATGTCTGTGCATTGTGTCATCCATATCCTCCATGTTTGTACTTGTAAGTGTGTACTTTTATCATGTTGATTTTAATTTTCTTCCCACCTTGTCTTCTGACCGGTTATTTGGTCCTCCCATACACATTATATTTGTCTTTTTGTTTGTTTGTTTTGTTTGTGTTTTATTTCTTTTTCTTTCATTTCATCATACTGTATCCTAGGACATGTTCCTATGTCTTAGGCATATTGTTTGTTTGTGGAAAGACTGCCATATCATGGCATACTTGCGTTTGGTATGATTTTTATTGAATAAAACTATTTGATCGCAAAACAAGGTCAGTAAACCTTTCCTCATCAACAAACAACCTGATCAAACACCAAGTCCATCCAAGCATTCATTCATTTTCTATACCCGCTTACTCCAATTAAGGGTCACGGGGGGTGCTAGAGCCTATCCCAGCGGTCATTGGGCAAGAGGCGGGGTACACCCTGGACAGGTCGCCAGTCCACTGCGGGGCCACACTCTCACTCACACCTATGGTCAATTTAGAGTCACCAATACACGTCTTTGGAATTGGGAGGAAACCCACGCAGACAACATGCAAACTCCACACAGAAGAGAACTGGGCATGGTGGGAATCGAACCCCAGACCTTCTTGCTGTGAGGCAAGAGTGCTAACCACTGATCCACCGTGCCGCCCCCGTCTAAGCATTGACCAGTGTAAATGGTGTGTAGTGTTTTGATGTAAATAGCAGGAAAAAAATAAGCTGATATTCTAAAATTTCTTCTTATATTCAGCTTTTGATGTCAAACCCAAACATCTTCTGTGTACAGCAAAAACAAATGAATTGGCCTTGTTGTTCCAGTACGTTTGGATGGGACTGCACAACCAACTTTAAAAAGCTGTCGACATTGCATATGTACACTCCTCTGAGCTGTTGTGGGATATGCTTGTAAAAAAAAAAAAAAAATTAAAAATGGAGTAATTCAAAAAATTATCATTTGAAACATTGCAAGTGGGCCTTGATCTGTGGTATAGCATTGGGGCAAAGAGGAATCAATATTTGTAACTGCCACAGGTCTGTATAGATAGAACACAATATGTGGGTGTATTAAAGTGAGAGGTCACAGCATGATGAAAGCTTTTCCTCATTGAAAGCAGAGACCTTCATTTGATGACAAACCTTATACTTGTTATTCATGTGTTTTTCTAAAAAAATTAATTCATATAAAAGCAGTACATAGACCCACTCCAACCCAAATTACCATCAATATAATTGGTCTCTTTAAAGACGTCTGACTGAGAATAGAAAATATCAATTAGCCACCTTCAGTATGCTGCAAGGCACATTTAAACACAAAAATGTAGCAACTTTGAAATAAAGTTATTACTGAGGCAGCTGTTTTAGGTTTTAACAGTAAAAATTAATAATAAAGCCTGTCACATTCTGTAGATGAAAAAGAAGAAAAGGAAAAGTAGAAAATTAAAGATCAAAGCCAGGCATAGGTTAGGCCATGGAAAAAAAACCGTATCATTTGGTCCAATGTCTCTTCCAACTTGAAAGCAGCTCTCTTTTGTTCTTTTTTTCACCACCGCCCACATGCCTACTCTCCTTTTTTCTTCTTTGATTTTTATTTTCTCCCCTTATCCGCTGCATAATTAAAGCATTGATGTTTTTGTGATGGTTTTCTGCAATTACTTGGATATAGAAATGTCCTGTGGTAAAAGAAAGTGGACGTTATGGACAACAGTGAAACATTTTGGTCAGACCTCTGCAGGGGGCTTTAAATAGCACACAGACAAAATTTAATGAACTGAATCTGTGATATTTATGGTTAATTTTACCACATAATGAAATAGCATGGAGGAATGGCAGCAATTGATTCACCAATAGGGGGCATTTGTCCTATTTTTTCCTTTCTTGTTTTTCTTTTTAGTAATATCTCATCTTTGTCTTTGTGCCTCATTATTTTCTGAAATGGCACCTTTTCTCTGGGTATAGAGTTGGCGTATACTAAAAAAAAGAAAGAAGCATAGGGTACTCACTTCATGACGAATCAATAAGTATCAGTCAACTGTTCCCCCCAGTATAAAGTAGCACCTTTTTTATTAAAGCAGTATGACCTCTCACTCAATCCAGGGAAGCAACAAAAATAATTTAATTACCTCATATGCATTTTTACATTAGAAATAACAAATGACCTCATATGCATTTTTCTATCAGAAATAACTTATCATGTGAAAGGAAGGATGGGCATGCTCTCTGGATTCATGCAGTCATCTGAACAAGTGAAAATGTTTCTAATCTTCTCTGAACTAGGGATGTACCAATTAGATTGCAATGATCTGTGTCACGGCCCATCAAGGCATTTCATAAGCACTACACCAATGGAGCTGTAGACACCACTATATGGAACGCTTTCTGCTTGCTCAACAGACATATTTTTGAAGACAGTTTTGCCAAAAATAACAATAACATTATTACAATGAATCTTTTTTACAACTAAAACACAGCTACCAGTCTTTGATCCATGTTGTTCAATAAATAGACTGCATTTCTATAGCGCTTTTCCATTTAGCAAATGTTCAAAGCACTTTACAATGATGCCTGACATTTACTTCCGCAGCCAAATCCGGTACCCATTTTTGCAGCTGGGTGGACTGAGACAATGTAGATTAAGTGTCTTGTCCAAGGACACAGACAGGTAGCATGAAAGGGATTCGAACCCAGGTCTACATATTGGCAGACTAGCTCCTTATCTGTTGAACTACCTGCTCTCTTCAATCACTGAGTGTTTTCACAGAGTGTTCTAGTTTTGTTACTGCAATGTTGCACTAAATGGAATTGATGAGAGCCAGTTTTAAAAAAAAGTTACTTCATTATTTTGCAAAAATAAAAACATTTAGGAGCATGTTCGACTGAAGAGACGTTTTTTTTTTCTTTTTTGCTAATGCATTGCAGAGCTGTTAAATTGTTAAGCAGATACACTGGATTGCCTTTAATTTGTTAGCAGTGTGCCCTGTATTATCGAGGAAGAAGTAGTAGTAAATCCTATACAGGCCCTGAAGCCCATTGGTGCTGGTGCTTATCTCTGAATTTCATAGCGTGAAGCGGATGAGAGTCTACGACTCTCCCTGGACGGGATGCCAGTCCGATGCAGGTTACTTCCCCAGCCAAGGCCGGTACTCATTTACAGCTGGTTGGACTGGGATGATGCAGATGAAGTTTCTTGTCCAAGGACACACACTGGTTGCACAAGCAGAATTCGAGCCCAGCTCTATATATTGGCAGGCCTGCTCCTTGTCCACTGAGCTCCCTGAGCAGGTAGCGCATTATAAAGCACTCTATAATTGTTGAGAAAAACAGTAAAAAACAAAAAAGTACCAGCTCGATACTCTGTATCAGCAGATACTCAATATTAAATTATTTGCATCGGGATTGGGGAACAACAACTTGAGCAGGACGTACCTCCTCTGAACCTAATTTTGCAGTTGTAATTTTTGGCTGCACAAAATGTTTTTCTGGTGCTGCACAACAATTCCTTTCACTCACTTTTCTGTTAGCAAGACACTACCGAGGCCCGGTCACTTTTTTGACACTGACAAGCAACTGTATTTGCCTTTTACTGCTGTCACGCAAGTCTGCAAGATTGACGAAAAGGCAGAGGGCACTTTAATGTTGTTTTCCAGAGTTGTGCCTGGATAACAGATGATTTGAAATTAAATGCAGGTGGAGTCAGGACCAATAAAACAAAAAACACAATTTATAATGGATGCTTTTTTGTTTTTCGTTTTTTTTAAGCTTAAACTCAATGTTTCCATCTTGAGGCACTGACAGGGCTTTATCAAAACTGTTAAATACATTATTTGGCTATACTGAGAGGCGTTCACAGCCTAAACACACCAAAATAAATTTACAGGTACTTTCTAAGGCTTAAAAGTGTGTCCACTCTTGAGATTTCCTTACACATCTTAAAGTTTATGTAAGAGAAAGATGGTGTCCAATGAAAGATGAAGAAATACAGTATAAACTCAACACATGTTGTTTCAGATCAGTTAGGAAAAACTTTTTAAAGGTTGAGTCATCTCCAATGCGATGACAGCCAGCACTACCAATCCTTCCAGACAGCAACACATCAGCCAACATCAACTGCAGTGTTGCATTCACTGGAAAGTAAACAATTACTGGCCAGTCAGCTGTAAGGCACTGATCAAACATCCATCCACTTTCTGAAACTGCTTAATCCAGGGTCACAGGGGAGCTGGTGCCTATCATAGCAGTTATTGGGCGAGAGGTGGGGTACACCCTGGGCAGGCCACCAGTCTGTTGGAGGGCCAACACATGATAGACAGACAAATACATTCACACCTACGGTCAAGTTAGAGGCACCAATTCACCGAACCTGCTTGTCTTTGGAAGTGGGTGGAAGCTGGAGGGAACACACGCAAACATGGGGAGAACATGCAAACTCCACACAGAAAGGACCAGGTCAGAAGCAAACCTGGGACCTTCTCGCTGAGGAAACCAACACAAAAATAACATAGCTGAACTCATTTTCATAAAAACAGTAATTTTTCCTACATATTAGCATGGGACCACAAATTTTACTTTGACGACTCTGACCTTGATTCTTGACCAATCCTAATTAAAATCAAATCACTTCTTCCCATCTATAGGCTGTATGTACCTGTGAAATTTGATTAAAATTGGATTAGGTGTTATTGGTATTGATATTTTTTGTGAAAATACATACATGCAAACATTATTGGTACGGTAGTACCAATACACAGGAATGGCACAGATGTGCCTATAGTGCAATACAAACAAATCACAGCAAACTCTCCAGAAAAACTGAGCACTTTGCTATAAAAAGTAGCTAGAAGTCTTATACGCTGGTTTCTCTATCCACGGAGCCTAAAAGCATGCTTAGAAACCATCGCTAACATACTTTATTAAACATTGAAAAAAGTCCCATTTCTTCATCTTCTTCCGCTTTGTCCAAGCGTAGCTCATCAATGATTCACTTTCAGAAACTGTTTTTGGTGCAAATCCAAGTCAACGGTTCCTAGCTAGCTCCTTTTGCAATTCATTCTTAGATATTTGCACATTTTTAGTACATAGAGGGGAGAAAACATCTCTCCTGGTTCTCCAGTAGTGCTGTGGTGTTCGTGAACGATCCCATTCTTTTGACTGGCTCTTTCGTATGAACAATTCGTGAATCGCGTTCAAAAGAATCAGATCGTTCGAACGATCCAGACCAGTTCCAGACAACAACATAATTCTGTTGTTTGCTGACTTGATAGTTCAATTGCAAGAGCATGTAACTGATCATCTAAAACTTGTAGGTTCAAGTCCCACATGAAGCATGCATTTTTTTTTTAAAGAAATTGGTGAGTTAACCAAAGTGGTTATGACATTTATAGGGCAACAATGAGCACAGATTAGTAAATTAACAAATATAAAATGCATTTGAAAGTATTTCGAACTGGACCAGTGATTCATATTTTAGGTGGCCTTATTCTTGTTTTTTTTTTAATATATGAATATAATATAAAGCATTTATTTTTAAAAGAACGCATCAAAAAGCTCCCAAACGTGTCCTTAAACGCAATGCTAGATCTCGTAGGCCCCATCATAATAACTTACCTTTTTCTTGTGAAATATTAACCTAAAGGTGTACTGATCTACATTTGTATAGAACCTCTGTCCTTGTATGATCAGTCTACTGCATGCCAGTTTAGACAGCTAATTATAAAAGTTGATGTTTTATATGAATTACGAAGATTTCACAGATTATTTTTCTGTCCTCCACCATTCAGATCTCACTCTGCCCCCTTTCCCCCTTTCCATCTACGGGCTGTTGGGATTCACTGCCATGCTCTGTCTCTCTCCGCCTTTATCTGTGCTATTTCCAGAGGGGAGCAGTAAGTGAAGTATTGTGAGAGGTGATACAAAAGCCTCCTTCTCAAGGGAGGAAAGGGAGAGGGGAAAGTCGAGGAGTTTGTAGAATGTGCCACTCACTATTCATCCTTTCTCTTTCTCCTCTCTCGCCGTCTCTCTCTGACTTCTATAGTTAGGCCACTTCAGATGCTTGGACAGAAAGAATTTTCATATTGTATTAAATAATGCAGGTTGTCCGCAATTCCTCCATTTCTCCTTCAAGCCATTTGAAATGCCATAACCACTGTAGCACAGTAAGGCACATTATCACAAGGGCTGCTTCAGACTGGCTCTTCGTTATTACTGATTCATCAAATACAGGAGTGACGTTGACAGTTTTTTGCAAATTCTTGAAACATTTGGCAGCTGTTAGGTCTTGGCTGTGGAATATGGGTCAATGCACAGAAAATTATGTGCCATACTTTGGTCATTTATTTGGAGGGAATGGCAAATCAATTGGGCAGCTGCTATGAGTAATGATTGCTACTATTCTTGATTTTATGCAGTTGATGTCATCCACCCGGGCAAGAAACTTTCAACCTCAATTTTCCCCAATTGGACATATTTCCTTTTATCGAATAATGTGGGGGGCACAGAACGAGTGGCACAGCATAAATGCTTTTGGGAAGACAGTCCTCAGTCGAAAACAACCTCAAGAGTTGTTTGTGCAAGCACCCTATTATGACCTATTGTTACGTTTTAAATGTAGTAAACAGTGACCTCTAGCACAATGCACTTCAGTGTCCTTGGAACTCTTTTTAGAATAGACACTGTCATCTAGTGGGCTCAGAAAAAATGCCAAATGCTTCATGAAGCCTCGTTTTCCCATCACTACCTATTGGTGTGGGTGCTTATTCCCAGATTCTGTAGCGTGAAGTGAATGACAGTCTATGACTCCTCCTGGACAGGACACCAGTCTGATGCAGGTTAATTGAAGTATTTATCCAAGGACACAGGCAGGTAGCGTGAACAGGAACCAAACCCAGGTTTACATATTGGTAGCCAAACTCCTTATTCTACTGAGCTACCTGCTCTACAGTTCAAAGTAAAAAATAAATAACATACATTCACCGGCCAATTTATTAGGTATACCTGTTCAATTGCTTGTTAACACAAATAGCTAATGAGCCAATCATATAGTAGCAAATCAATACATTTAGGCATCTACATGTGGTGACGACAACTTGCTGAAGTTCAAACCGAGCATCAGAATGGGGAAGAAAGGGGATTTAAGTGGCTTTGAACGTTGCATGGTTGTTGGTGCCAGACAGGCTGGTCTGAGTATTTCAGAAACTGCTGATCTACTGGGATTTTCACACATAACCATCTCTAGGGTTTACAGAGAATGGTCCAAAAAAGAGAAGATATCCAATGAGCGGCAGTTGTGTGGACGAAAATGCGTTGTTGATGTCAGAGGTCAGAGGAGAATGGGCAGACTGCACAAAACGTCGACCCTTGAAGCAGATGGGCTACAGCAGCAGAAGACCACTCCGGGTGCCACTCCTGTCAGCTAAGAACAGGAAACTGAGGCTACAATTCACACAGGCTCACCAAAATTGGACAATAACAGATTGGTAAAATGTTGCCTGGTCTCGATTTCAGCTGCGACATTCAGATGGTAGCGTCAGAATTTAGCGTAAACAACATGAAAGCATGGATCCATCCTGCCTTGTATGAACAATTCAGTCTGCTGGTGGTGTAACAGTGTGGCAACTGCCATGCCTGTCATGTCAATATGGACCAACATCTCCAAGGCAGTGTTTCCCAACCCTGGTCCTCGGGGAACACCTAACCTGCACATTGTCCATCTCTCCCTGCTCTGACTAAGCTGATTAGCTCATTCAGGTGTGCTCAGCCAATCAAGAGCTAAGAGACACCTGAATGAGCTAATCAGCTTTTGGCAGAGCAGGGAGAGATGGAAAATGTGCAGGTTAGGTGTTCCCCGAGGACCAGGGTTGGGAAACACTGCTCTAAGGAATGTTTCCAACGCCTTGTTGAATCTATGCCATGAAGAATTAAGGCAGTTTTGAAGGCAAAACGGGATCTGACCCGGTACTAGCAAGGTGTACCGACTAAAGTAGCCAGTGAGTGTATATAAGAATTGATGAAACGTGCTTTACCCTTTATTTAATGTCAGGTCTCTAGCATTGTGGTAAAAAAAAAAAAAAAAAAAATGAAAGCAGTCGGTAGAGTTTAAATATTTTGAGAAAATTCACAATAATTCTGTTTTGAACTAGGTGTTGATCCTGTGAACTAATGAATAAATGAGGGTTCAGTACTTTCAACTCCAACAGAACTTTTCCCACCAGTATCATTTTCAGTTCAGGCAGATAACTGTCAGTATATTTTTTCTGGGGTAAACTGTGCAAATCGCATTAGTGATGTTTGGAAAATGTGCCACATCCAAAAAGGGAAATATTCCTTTCACACATTGTACAGAATAGTGTGCATCCTGTGATTTGGTAGCAGAGTCTTTCGGGTTCCTTTTTTTAGACAGGTATATACAATATTCACTTCATTTCAGTTCAGATCATTTTTTTGTCCCACAGGAGGGAGTTCTTTTTGCAGCAAGAAATATAAAAATCACTAAAACACAATAATAGTAATAAAAATGTTATGTACAAATGTGCACAGTACAAACGGCAATAAAATAAATAAAATGCAAGTCTCTCTAGGGAAGCAGTTTCATAGTATATTTAAATGAAATTCATTGTTCAAAAAAAGAAATGAAAAATGGAGCAGTTGCATCTCATTTTGTTGAACTGTAAATCATGAGAGTAGCTACCAAAACCCTCAGAGAAAATGACCAGTGATTCTACTTGGACACTGCCGCCTACTTGCAATGTTGGACATTTAGATTTTCATCATCCAACCATATTCACAAATTAGACATCCTTTCCCCTGCTGATCTGTGTGCTTCTTCAGAGAGACATTTATATCGAGCCCTATCTGAAACTTCACACTAAGCTGATTAATATGACAACTATGAAAACATATATTTATGCCCAACATATACATATGAAAAGTTGTCATCTGGATAATTTCATGCAGATTGGTCAACATTGGATAGGCTATGTTTCTTTTTTTTTTTCAATGTAAGGGTTAGGCATAGGACAAAAAAAATATGCCACAATATTAAATCTGTTGGGTGGCAAGACATTGAAAAGGTCAGGACTGTAAAAGCCCAATTTCCTGCCAGTGTTGAAACCATAAATCTCTGTATTGGTTGTAAGTAGAGTCCTGGTCAGAATTACTGGCACCCCACTATTTTATGCGTACATTTTAAAATATGGTCAGAAATAAATGCAAACAAACCAATTTTGTTTAAACAAAATATTTTTTTAAATGTCCAAAGTTATTTGGCAACAACAACAAAACAAAATGCTTTCACAAAGTGAAACAAAGATAATGACAATAAAATGTATGCTGGACACAGTTATTGGCACCCTTTGACAAATTTACAATAAATTATCACTTTTTTAGCCAGTTTTCTTTCAACAAGTCAGGGGATGGATACATGAACATTTCCAAGTCACTGAATATGTCTTGGACTTCATTTACATCAATCTTTAAGAAATACAAACAGTATGGTTTCTGGAGGAGGAAGTTCTCAAGAGCTGAGTGACCGTGCAAGAAGGAGGAGGAAAGCCACCAAGACACCCATGACAACTCTAAAGGAGTTATCCGCTTCTGTGTCTGTGAAAATTGTGCATAGTGCAACTTTTTTCTGTTGCACCACCAATGACACAGATTCATTGTGGAGTGGAGCAGAGAAGGATTTTCACACACCAAGACAAAACGAATCTAGACTTGCATCTCCCATGTGCCTTCTGGCAAACTGTAGCTGAAATTTCACATCTTCTTCTTAAGATAATCCTTGTCTCTGCCAGTCTACCATGAAGCTGTATAACTGAAGAGCTCTTTTCCAAAACGCTATAAATCCATTTTAACTGTTTTGAGAAAAATTACATTTTCTACCCAGACCCACTGATCATACCAACATTCATTTTATCCTGTGAAACTTGTTTATTGGCACAGTCTGAACATGTTCAACAATAACTGGCAAATCAAACAATAATGTTGGTGATTTTAAACCCAAAGTTTAATATTTGTTGCCTGTGAAATATCTGTGAAAACCCTCATAGAATTGTGGAACTTTGGAGATGTTAAACATTAAAACCTGGATGAATGTCATC
>OMMV01224264.1:0-10576 GCA_900302635.1 Chatrabus melanurus | reverse complement strand
ATGACGAATTTCAGTTTTGGTGATTTTTGGTGCAATTTTCCCAATTAAAGTTTGTCTGCTGGGCTCAGCGCATGCGCTATAGTATCAAGTGTGGTATCATTTTATTCAGTAGGTTCCTGTGAATGACATATGTAGCGATATGCACTATATTTCATGATTTGGGTTCTTCACGGGCAGTTTTGTGATGACAAGTAGAATTTTAAGGAAACAATTAAAAAAGATCATTTTTCTATGTATTGCCAAAATATATTTGGGCAACTATTATTATCAGCAGTACACCTAAAAGGCATGTTATTATAACATGCAGCTTGTTTGCAGAAAAGGCCTGCGGGCCGAGATCAACCCTTATGGGCACCTCCGCTTTCTTCATATTTGGTATGATGTTAGTACATATTCATTCAATAGTGTGCATCATCATAAAACCATTTTGAAAGCAGCCACACTGCAAATTTGCTTTTCATACTGAAACTTCTGCAGGCAGCATGACCTTGTGGATTATGAAAAATGATCAAAGTGGCTTTAAAAAAAAAAAATCCAAATTCCATTCCACTTATTAAGTCTAGCTTTTTTTATGACTGAAATCATACACACAGGTCTGTGATGTGGGGAAAAAGTAGAGGATGAATTATTGTCTGTTCATTATAATATACTGACAATATGTACTGATCATACTGACCAAAAATATAAATGGAACATTTTATATATATATATAAAATGTTCCATGGTCCTTTCTGTGTGGAGTTTGCATGTTCTCCCCGTGTTTGCGTGGGTTCCCTCTGGGTGCTCCGGCTTCCTCCTTTTTCCAAAAACATGCAGATTAGGTGAATTGTTGACTCTAAATTGACCGTAGGTGTGAGTGGGAGTGTGAATGTGTTTGTCTGTCTCTATGTGTCAGCACTGCGATAGACCGGCGTCCTGTCCAGGGTGTACCCCACCTCTCGCCCAATGACTCGCCGGGATAGGCTGGAGCCCCCCGTGACCCTTAACTGGAATAATCGGCTTCAGAAAATGGATGGATGGCCCCACAATGCGGTGATGTACCATTACATCACGAGCCCATTGAAAACATTACCGACTTTAAAGTAAATTCCCTTCATGGTGCCATCAATACATGTGGGGTTTAAAGTGCATGCTCCATCTTTGAAGTGTCCCATTTTCCTGTGAATGTAATATGCTGTTTGACTCTGAGATGCTAATGTCTGTATGAGTGGGGCACCTCTCCCATGAAGAAAGTTTTAAAATATAAGCATGCATAAATGGCTCTGTGGAGCACGTTTTGTAATTTCCGGTATTGAAGTGGTGAGGTGGATTGTTTTTTTTCATAGAATAAATATGCAAAGACATTACAGTAGAGCCAAGCTTGCTTTTGGTTCTGGCATATTAAACAGACAAAACTTTATGTAAAAGCTTGCACAATAACTTTTGAAACTTTGTGACAAATTATTTGAACATAAAAAAACGATCAAGCTTAGTGGCTCGTTCAGCTGTTTTTAATGTGACTAGAGAATCTGAGGATGTCCCACGAGCCAATGCAGTTTAGTTGACAAGGGGCAAAATTTAATTGACTATGAATTTGAGACCTAATAACCAAACTTAATCGCACATACTTAGTGAAAATGGTGGCAGGCAGTGGTGGTTTGTTGTTTATGGGTCCTATTTTATTGCTTGACTTCATCTCTGAGGATTTGATTTGTCCACTCATCGCTTGGGGGAGATCAATGTGATACCGGAAGACAGTTGGGGCTACATTTCTGGGTGATTTCCTGTTCAGAAAAGCTTCAGCCATGGAAAGTTGTATGATCTATTATAGGCCAATTTGAAGCGGGAAGGTCAAGGGGCATCGTTGGCAATAACAAACCATCGTCTCAAGTGTCAACTGATCTGATTGCTATACATTGTTTGCTACTTTGTGCCGATGTTCATCTCTGCCCTGGTCCAGGAACCAGAAAACCCAGATTCCCATGTGTGATGAGCGACAAAGGAGTAAGAAGTACCAGTAAGGCTATCTCCTGTGGCATTTGTGATCAAAGGGTACATGTCAAGTGTGACATTCCTATGAATGTGTATGATAATGCGGTCCAGAATGATATACCATCCATTGCCAAGGATCCATATATCACGCCTATTGAAGCCCATGAGCTCATTCGTGATGTCAGCAATAATCCGCCGGAGGTTACAGACAATGCACCCCCACCATCTGAGGCTGAACCCGAGCAGTTTCAGTGTTTTCAATGAAAGGGACTCCATTTCCTCCACCTGAATGCTAATATAGTTTATTGCCTAAACTAGATGAGTTTAAACTGATTTCCTCTAAATCTAAAGCAGCAGTTATTGGTGTAACGGAGACCTGGCTAGATGAGTGAGTGACTCTGACGTCGAACTCTCAGGATACATCATCTATCGCAAGGATCGTTTTCATAATGGTAGCGGAGTTTGTCTCCAAGCTGTCCTTGTTGAGATCTGGACAAGGACAGCTTGGAGACTCTGTGGATAAAGACTCTTCTGCCCAAGACTCATCCCATACTCACCGCTATTTGCTACCAATCTCCTAACCAAAGTAATTTCATCCAAACTTTTAGAATAATCTTGTAATGATAGCAATGGTTCTGTGGACTATGAATGTCGAATGCTTGGAAATTTCAATACTAACATGAGGCCTACATCTGGTAATGCTCTGGTAAAAGCCTTGTGTGACTTTGAACAAATGTTTAGTCTTAGACAGTTGATCAGGGAGCAAACTAGAGTGAGTGCTACAACAGTCCACTACAGACCTGATTATTGTGTCCGACTATGAGAAAGTGTGTCGGTCAGGAGTTATCAGTGCTGGGCTAAGTGGGCATATGCTTACTTTCTGTACTAGTAAGGTATCCAAGTCCCAATTGCATAGACACAATACTGTTTGCATCAGGCCCACGAAACAGTACAGCAAGGATAGATTTGTGCAGTTGTTCAGGGAACAACATTGGTCCACTGTAACGGACGATAACATTAGTGAAGCAAGGGTCATTTTCAAGTGTACATTCTTGAATACCCTAGATAAATTAGCAAATTAAATTAGGGAGGTTCGGCTGAAAACATGAACTGAGCCATGGTTTATTTCAGAAATCCCAGACCTCACAAGGCAACGTGATTGTGTCCTGTCCAAGTTCAAAAAGTGAAAAGACCAATCTGATGATCAATAATGTCTGTATTTCTGAAATCAACCATATATATATAGATATCTATCTATAGATCTATAGATCTATATAGATATAGATCTATAGCTATAGATCTATAGATCTATAGCTATAGATCTATATATACACACACATGAAGACACGGCTAAATGTGATAATTGTGTGAATGCTGTGAATGAGAACAAAACCCAGCCAAAAACAATAATGTAACATACTGAAATATTTTGGTGCTTCATCTAGATGTAAAACAAACTATAGTAAAAGTGGTGTAATTATTGAAAATGTGTTGTGCTTTGACAAAGACAGAGGTGCTAACTATTTTATAACTTCTTTTTTTTTTTTTAAACCACCATTGCTTCATGTCTTGTTGATAATTTAACTGATTGTACTGGTCGCTATGATACTGAGCATACTAATCAATTATCACGCTAAAGGTGTTCTAAATGACATGTTTGGTCTATCTGTCATAACAGATGATCAGGTGTGTAAACATTTATGCAACATAAGCGCAAAGAAGGCAACCGGGCTGGACAACCTCCCTGCAAAACTTGTAAAGGATAGATAGTTCATTAGTTATTGCCTCACCAATTGCACATATCATATACCTATCTACCCCAACTGGTAACACCTTGATGATTTGAAATTTAGACATCCTTAGCCTTACTTCCAAAGAGGTCGAAAAAGTTGTGCACAATCAACTTAGTGGTTTTTTTTGCTTTTTTGTTTTAAACAGCAATCTCCTGTATAAGTACAAATCAGGTTTTGGATCTTCATTCTCTACAGATGCATGCTTAATACATTTAATGGATCATTAAATCTGGCATAAAGGGAGCTATACAGGTATGGTTATGCTGAATCTACAGAAAGGTTTCGGCACTGTACTGTAAATCACAAAGCTCTTTTATCTAAACTTAAAACTATTGGTTTTAATGATAGTTTGGTTGAATGGTTCGGATCTTATCTTAAGGGATGGATGCAGGTTGTAGACACTGATGGTTCCGCAGGGTTCCAAACTCGGGCCACTTCTGTTTCTGATATATGTGAAACACATGAAAGCTGTAGTGAGGTGTAAACTCCCATTGTACACGGATGACTCAGACTTGGTGGTGTCAGGGAAGGATATAGGACAGCAGGGTAGCTTAGTGGTTAGCACTGTTGCCTCACAGTAAGAAGGTCCCAGGTTCGCTTCTGACCTGGTCCTTTCTGTGTGGAGTTTGCATGTTCTCCCCATGTTTGCATGGGTTCCCTCCGGGTGCTCAGGCTTCCTCCCACTTCCAAAGACATGCAGGTTAGGTAAATTGACTCTAATTTGACCGTAGGTGTGAGTGAGAGTGTGAATGTGTTTGTCTATATGTGTCAGCACTGCGATAGACTGGCGGCCTGTCCAGGGTATACCCCTGACTGCTGGGAATGGCTCCAGCACCCCCCCCCCATAACCCTCAACTAGAATAAGCGGGTTCAAAAAATGGATGGCTGGATGGATAACATATTTAAATTATTATAATATTACAAAGTCACACAGCTTTATGATAGATTTTCTTTAAAAGAAAAAAAATGATTTCAATTGTAGAAGGGACATGGGAGACTCGAGCTTAGATTTTATTTCTTTTCTTGTATGAAATTCCTTCTCTGTTCCACTCCACCATGAAGCCATCTGTAACTGGTGATGTAACAGACAAAAGCTGCACTATGCAGTTTCTCCAATCACAGACACAGAAGTCTGTAACTCCTTCAGAGTTGTTATGGGTGTCTTAGCGCCTTCCCTCACTAATTTCCTTATTGTATGGTCCACACTGTTTCTATTTCTTAAGAACTGATGTGAAGGAACTCCAATTCGTAGTCAGGGACTTGGAAATGTTTATGTATCCATCCCAAGACTCATCTAAAGAAAACCGTTTCAAAAACTAATGATTTGCTCATTATATTAAAGGACGCCCATGCTTATGTATTCCATTATTTATTTTTATTTTATATATATCATGTTGTAGAGATTTGTTTTCACTGTCAGTTTACAGGACATATTTTTTCAAATTTTAACAAATAGAAGCCTAAATTCTTTTTTGTTTCAAATTATTGCCATAAAAAAACAATTTTTTAAAATGTTTATTAGCCCAAGGATTCCCAAACACGTTCATTCCATTTTATATACACAGGGGCGGCATTGACATCTATTACTTTGCTGGTGATTACCTAAAAGCCCCAAATCGTGGATCCAAACGTGCTGTTTGTAATTGATCCCATTACTCTGTCAGGTAGCAATTTATGATCACTGAATTACCGGATCACACTACCACAACATGAACAGGTAAAAAGAAAGACAGAAATAACTCTAAGCTGTTGAAAAGAAGACATTAGAACAAGTCATACTGCAATTTCAGAAACATTTGTCTGTTCCCCTACTCCTCGCAGTTCCTTTGGCCGATTTCCACTAAACTTGATATGTGGAAAACAATCGACCCCAGAATTGGCCTTAATGGGTTTGTTTTGGCAAATGTTAAGGTCATTGGGGTCAAAGGTCTAAATCATTCCAATGTCTACCTAGCTTAGCACAAATACTTTGTGTAGGTGGGTCTGGAATTGCCTAGGTGAAATTAAATTTACCAAAAGTCAAGTATTGGGGTCAAACGTCATTGGGGTCAAAGGTCAAAATACTGATTATTCCCCTCCCCCCCACACTCCAATTTGCACCAAACTTGGCACACATATGTAGATGGGTTCTGGAATTGCCCAGACAGGATCAAATCTACCAAAGTTCAATCATTGGGGTCAAGGTTATTGTGTCAACCGGTCTACATTTTTCACTCCAATTTGCACCAAACTCGACGCACATAAGGAGGTGGGTTCTGAAATTGCCCCAGCAAGTTCAAATTTGACAAAGGTCACTCTTTGGTGCCAATGTCATGTCTGCTTGTGTGTTTGTTGGCTGACTCCTCCCATGTCCTTTTGCTGATTTCTACTAAACTTGGTATGTCAATGAAGGTTGACCCTGAAATTGCCCTTAAAGAATTAATTTTGGCAAAGGTCAAGGTCAATGATTTTGATTTTCAGTCAGATGTGGCACATACTTGGTGGATTTGAGAATTTCCCAGGCAAAGTCAGTCAGAGGTCAACCATTTGGGTGAAGGTCAAGGTCATTGGGGTCAAATGTCAGATTGCTGCAGCCCTTACTGTCTTCATGCTCATGGGCATGATTACCTAGTTTGAAAGAAAAATGTCTACAACAAACCATGTAGAAAAAGTTCAAGAAAATGGCTCCACAGCAGAAGCTTGGATCAGAACAGCAGAAAAAACATTCAAATTGAAAATCATATCTGGAATCTACAGCACTGTGATTTCCATCAAATCTGAAAGTTCTACATCATGATTGCAGACTGCAGTCTCCTTTTAGTCACAGATTACAAACGTGATAATTAGAACATCAAGTGATGAAGATGAAAGTCAATGACATAATAATAATAATAATAATAACAGAATACATGAAAATTTAGAATTGATCAAATTATTGCAAAGTCAACAAATACAGTATCTATTACAACTAAGAAAATGTTCTATCTGCCTAATACTGCCAGGAAAAAATGAGTTAAGCTGCAGAAGGAAGAGCCAACAGATGGGACAGACGTGAAGGAGTTTGAATGTTCAACTGTGCAGTGCCCATAGTGTCAAGAGGATGATCCTGAAGAAAATGGACAGTGAATAACATCCACACCTCTTATGATGTGAGCCAGCAGACCACAAGTGGTCATAAGGACTTTGAAAAGAAAAGAAAGAACCAATTTAAATATAGGCAGATGTCAGTGTATGACTAATGTGGCGCCATGGAAATAACGCTTTGGGTTTTTTTTTTCATTAATGATTTTATGGCTACTCTTTTGTCATGTAATTGATAGTTAAATACAAGAAAAAATGCTTCAAGTATGTGCTGTTCAAGATCCATTTATGAGACGAGAATAACGTAACATCTAGAGGTGTAACAATTAACCAATACAAATCAAAAATCGATTTTAAAGTAAACGATACAACTACATTGACACAGAGACTCCTGAATCAATTTTTGAGTTTAAAGTTATAAAATCAGTTGAGCTATGCTTGTTTTGCTGCTACAGTTGTGGTCAGAAGTTTACATACACTCATCATGGTCATGAATGTCATGGTCATTTTGGGATGTTAATGATTTCTTGGCAGAGAAGATCCCAAACAAATTCAAACCTGTGCACCCAATTCTTGTTTTTGAAAGTCATTAATGATGTATGCTGTACAATCATTCCACCCTGGCAAAAGAACAATTCAGAGAAATCATTAAAAGCCCAAGCCAACCCATTTTCAAGTGCTCCTAAAAGTTCAAAGGTTGGTGCGAGGTCCTTTGAGAGTGGTCACAGGAACATTAACTTTGAGAAGTAAAAACAACATGTCCAATAGTGGTAGGTGGTATAACGGATAAATGCACCCATTTGAACGTTTCGTCTATTCACCTTGGTTAATACTGTCATACTGCTTCAGAATGGGAAAGTTATGCTATCTTATTACTGTTTCTTATTACTGTTTTGTAGCGCCTCTGTTTTTTTGTGTATAATCTTTTAAGTCGTATACATACCACTGTATAACTGTTACTCGTTGTCACGTTGAAACAATTTTGTTTCGCTTGTAATACCGCGTAATGTGATGTTTATTACCTGGCGCCGCTAAAATCGGCTAACAACAATGACTGGCTAACATTATAAAGCAGTCACAAAGGTGAGCATTGATACAGATAATTTCGATTAAAGAGTTTAAGGGCCTATTTTAAAGAAAACCGCAGATGGGTTAACGGACACATATATATAAAAAAACTGGTATGTTTTTGAAAAGATGTTAGAACAGTTGATTGAGGCATTTTAGTTAAGCCATAAACCGTGATTTAAATAAAACTTTTTTTTTTTGTCTTGTGAAAGAGGGGTTGAACAGCTGACGGGGATAGTTTAGATAAGCCATAAACCTTGAGAACATGTTGTAGGGCTGGTGAACCAGGGGGCATGTACATTGTTATGAAACTGTATATAACTTGACTGCAAAATATCTTTTGTTTTATCTATGCTCGAGTTTTGAAGCAGAACAGTCTTTTCTCAAGGGATACAATAGCACATGACTGAATGAATGAATTAAACGTGTAGACAATGGCTGCAACAAGAACTGCACTTCCCATTAAAACAAAGGAAAAACACAGACCACAGGCCAACAGTCAGAATTGGCTTGAGATTTGCAAAAATGTGATACTTATTTGAGCATTGCAAAGCTACTCAAGGACAGGCAAACCACATATGGCCATTGTTTGGTATACAGGTACATAAAATGTTTGAGGATGAGCAGAATTTGTCTGCCTATTTATATATATATTTTTTGAGGTTTTATAATATACTGTTAATGTTTGCACCGTACGAGCAAGTCCATGGCTAACGTAAACAATCTATGAATGTTTTTCAGTGTTTTTGGACGAAAATTCTGAGATGTTTCTGGATCGCCAGAGGACTGTGCCATACACAAGTCCCCTGTTCCAGGATGCTTCGGACCCGACCCGTTACTTTCTTGATGTAAATCTAACAGTGGTTGTCCACTTAATAGATGCTGAAGACACAGGTGAGATAATATAAAAATAATCGTAATATAATAGCAATAAACCTCTGAACGTCATATTCATCGGCAGTAACAGTACAAACATTGATAATGATGTCTTCAATGCTGACATGCTGCTTTATTATTATACAGCAACCAGGAGGCTGCATCTTGTCCAGCAGAACCAGAGCTGATACAAGCGCACAAGGGCTTCACAAAGGGGCACACTTTGTTCCTCATTGAGTTGATGCTGGAAGCCCAAGTCGTGAAGGAGTGAAGGACCTCAACGCACGGCTGAGGCTGGCCAAAATGTCTAAAAAAAAACAACTGTGGCTGGACACGGCTGCCAAGCTAAGCAGTCAATTTCAAGAAAGCTTCTGCCCCAAGAAAGTCAAGCGGAAGTGGATAACCTTAGTCGATGGCTATAAAAGGGTGAAGGACAACAACAGGAGCACAGGGAAGGGGGCAATCTGTTTCATGTTCTACAATGTAATGGATGCCCTTCTCGGGGGGCAGCACGTTGTGGTGTTTCCTGTTGTGGGCTGCGTACAGGGTGTGGACGTGCGCAGGCCCGAAGTGTTTGGGCAAAGCAGCTGGTCGAATGACACGGCATCCAGTGCTCCCTCCACCTCAGCCTCTAGTGGCACATCCTGCTCTTCTCCCACCACCTCCACCCCACCCGACACACATCAGCCACACCGCGGCCAGCTCGCAAGCGGCAAAGAGATGACGGCCTGCTACAGTTCCTCAGAGAGTCGGAGGAAGCAAGGCAGAAAGCCTGGCCTGGAGATTTTTAACATGTATGTAGTTGATTTATATATATTGTTTGTTTTTTTAATCATTTTCTTTTAAATGTTGCTCAGTGGTGATTTTGCTAAATGATAATCTTTGCACATATTTCATGGTATGCGGGTGTTGTGCAATTTGTAGTTAGTGAATAAAAACATTGTTTGTATATTACCAAAGTCTTCATTTATTCAAAAACAATCTTAAACACCACAATATGCTCTACAAAAAGGTGAGGTTTTCAACTGTGGGGAACACTTCTTAGTGGTATACATCACACTGTATCTTTAATGACTTATTTGCAATAGACAGATTGATCAAGCCAGGAATGTCATTCAAAAAGAACTTTCAACCCTGGCAATGACACTACACATTGCCATTCTCCTCTCTAGGGCAGCCGTGTGTGTGTGTTCTGGACATATGTCTGAAGCACCAATACACTCAAAAAAAGCAACATGGGTGTCTGTTCTATCAACATAAGTATAACATGAAGTTGATACTATATTAGTTCATGTTTAGTGGTTAAACGTTTTTAAATCATGTAGTTTTAGCATGATATGCAAAAATTTTAAAACTACAAAAATGCTTTATGTCAACACAACCTAATGGGTTTAGGTTGGAATACCATCTGCAATACCTCTCCAGAGCAGAAGGTGGCAGTAATGTGCGACAGGCCCTATTCATCAGCCAATGTAGCATGCTTCTGGCAAAGAGGAGCCATTACGCGGAGTTGGGAGATCACCTGTGATTGACTACAATTTTAAGTTGCTGTATTTTCACACCTATAAGCATGTTTTCAACCTGCTGTGAAAGTCATTGGGAATACAGTTTTATTCCAACAAATCCAGTCTGTTTTGTTGTCTTTTTCCAAACTTGACACCAACTGGGGGTAAACTAAGTTGACACGTTTAGACTGCTAAATGTAAACATTCTTGATATGTCAAACGTGTTTTTCTGAATAATGACTATTTTAGAGTTTATTTTCACAAAATGTAGCTGTACCTACCATGTCAAAATAAGTTATTATG
>OMMV01224260.1:0-15354 GCA_900302635.1 Chatrabus melanurus | reverse complement strand
TCGACGATAAAGCCCAAAAACTGAACAGATGGATTGAGCACTATAGTGAACTCTACGGCTCAGCAGGAAGTGCCAGCCATCAAGCCCTAGCCGACCTCCCTAACTCTCCATGTCTAATCCACCTTGACCATGAACCAGATCTAGACGAGGTGACCTCTGCCGTTCAAAGCATGAGAACCGGCAAGGCAGCCGGAGCAGATGGCATTCCTGCAGAACTCCTGAAGTCGGGCATAGCTCCACTCGCCAAGCACCTCCACAATCTCATTCTGGAGTGCTGGGCCTCAAAACATGTCCCTCAAGATTTCAAGGATGCAAAAATTACTACCCTGTACAAGAACAAAGGTGAGCGTGGCGACTGCAACAACTACCGTGGGATATCATTACTATGTGTTACCGGGAAAGTTCTGGCCCGCGTGTTGCTCAAGCGCCTTCAACAAATTGCAGAAGAAACATACCCTGAGTCCCAATGCGGATTCAGACCCAACCGATCAACAACTGACATGATATTTGCAGTAAGACAACTACAGGAGAAAGCTAGAGAACAACAACAACCTCTCTACATATCTTTTGTTGATCTAACAAAAGCGTTCGACCTTGTAGAGAGAGAATCTCTCTTTCTCGTGCTGCAAAAAGCTGGCTGTCCACCAACCCTTCTTGCACTGATCAGATCGTTCCACGACGGAATGCGAGGGAGGATCCAGTATGACGGTGAATTATCAGACTACTTTCCCATCATGCGAGGTGTGAAGCAAGGATGTGTCTTGGCCCCTGCCTTATTTGGTAT
This sequence comes from Chatrabus melanurus, assembly GCA_900302635.1. Lineage (NCBI taxonomy): Eukaryota > Metazoa > Chordata > Actinopteri > Batrachoidiformes > Batrachoididae > Chatrabus > Chatrabus melanurus. Next base: position 14,570 of record OMMV01224260.1, on the reverse strand, counting down.
CTACTTCTCATATGTAGTGAAGTGGGCCTGTGAACACCTTCACACCCATGCTGGAGTAACCCTACTGACACGTGCCGATGGCAACTTCTTCAACCTTGCCCGCTTTAAAGCCAAAACAAAGACCGAAGAGACCATCATCCGTGAACTCCTGTATGCTGATGATGCCGCACTCTGCGCTTCTTCCCCGGAACAACTACAGGCACTATTAGACGCCTTCTCAGATGCTTGCGAAACTTTCGGGCTTACCATCAGCATGAAGAAAACGGTCACCATGTCTCAAGCACCCGACAAGCACACTTTTACAATCAAAGAAGCTTCACTCGAATGCGTCGATGAATTCACATACCTTGGTTCCATCATGTCATGCAAGGTGACTCTCGACAAGGAACTATCAACACGAATCGGAAAGGCAGCTTCTACTTTTGGCCGTCTAACGAACCGAGTCTGGCGTAACAAACAGATATCCGTGCATACGAAGGTGAGAGTATACGAAGCCTGCATTCTCAGTGTCCTTCTCTATGGAGCGGAATGCTGGCCAACCTATCGGTCCCAAGAATCTCAGCTCAGCGCCTTCCATACAAGGAGCCTAAGATCCATTATTGGCAAGACTTGGGAGGATAAAATTACAAACGAAGAGCTCTTCAAAATAACCAACTCAGAGCCACTGTCCTCCAAAATGAAGTTTATGAGACTAAGATGGGCCGGCCATGTCAACCGAATGCCAACATCCCGCATACCATTCTCCCTTCTTCACGGAGTGCTCAAGGATGGCATCCGCCAAAAAGGACGACCAAGGCTAAGGTATAAAGATGTTCTAAAGAGGGACCTGACCGACTTTAACATCACTCCCGGTACATGGACCCAATCAGCACTCAACAGAGACCAATGGAGAGCTGACCTCCACAAGGGTCGCTCCATCGACGCAACTGAGAACCTCAGGAAGCTGAGGGAGAGAAGACTCAAACGTCCAACCACCCATCCATGATGCAAGACAGTGCCATGTATTGTCACACGTGACAGACACATGCCAAAAGAAAAGTCTTTCAGTTTGAGAGCATGATTTATTCTCAAAGACCCACCAGGTCATCTTCATTCTTTTGTCTTCTTCTTCTCCTTGTTCTTCTTCTACATCTTCTTGTTTTACAGCGGTTCACATCCAGCTTAATGGTGCATTACTGCCACCTTCTGCTCTGTTGGAGTGTGGATCAGACAGTACGTCATTGAGATCAGTATACAGTCACACGTGTAGACGGTACTATCTTGTGGCCGTAGATGATAATGCAGTATTTTTTGACATATAAGTCACTGTGATATCTAAGTCACAGGACCAGCCAAACAACTAAAAAAAAAAAGTGTGACTTATAGTCCAGAAAATACAGTATACAACACACAAAATAACGTGGCAGTAATTCTTAGATTATCTCAGTGATGAGTGCAGCAAAAAGCACTTGAATAGTATTACAGTCGCTTGGCAAATATCACCACGTTGTTAAGCCGTGGGGTGGCCTCGTGTTTCACATGCAATATATTTTTAAGGCATTGTGTGACATTTTTTCACATAATGATGTCTGAAGGCTCGAAGCTCGTGCATTCAGGAGTGGTTTGCACGCTCGTCCTTTATGAACAGAGATTTGATCAGATTACTTGAATATTTTTCATATATTCTTAACTGTAGGAAGTGACCAGCCCAGAATCTTTCCACTTTGTTTCAGAGAAATGTTTTTAGCCTCGCTGCAAAACAGAAAGAGGCTATTGTAATGGCCATATCTGTCACTCGTGTCATTGTCAGTGGCAATATTTCTAAAATTCAAAGAGCGATTTCAATCAAACTTGGTTGATAAACTCAGTGGGGCATCCTTTCACAACACAGGTCATTTCAAGGTCATAGGTCAAAGGTCAAATCAGTGATCATCGTCTACTGTCCATGGTGATATCAACGCAAAGAGCAATTTAAATCAAAGTTGGTGATAATCCCATCCTCTTGTAACACAGGACATGTCAAGGTCATAGGTCTATGATCTTGGCATTTTTTCATTAAAAAAGAAAAGAAAATGACCATATCTCAAGAACTACATGAGATATTTAAACATAGTTATCTGCACAGGTTTCTGCTCTCCTGTGGCTAACAAATGATGCCAATGACATTATGTGATCACTTCAAGCAAAGTCAAATCATTAGTTGGCGGGGGCAGGGAACTACAATCATTTGGATGCCTTGTTTGCAAAGTTCTGGATTATTTACTGACGCATCTATTGATGCATCGCAGTCCATCTGTTCACCTGAAGGTCCAGAAATGTTTAGAAGGATCTTTATATTTATCTCACCAGCTTGACATCACCTGTATCAGAGCACCTTTTTTATTACAAGTGTATTACAGTGTTATTACAGTGTGACCAGCCTTTTCAAAGTGCTCTACTGTTGTATGAACTCCTGTCCTGCACAGTGCACAATTTGCAAAGAACCGTGATAGTGTACAGAGAGGTTTTTTTTTCAAAATGGCACACTTCAAGCACAGTTCATCAAATGGACGATTATTAAAACAGCAATACATTGAACTTAAACAGAAAGAGGATTCAATCATTCAAGACATGGAGCTAAATTATTATTTCTCTTGTTTGCTCCCACTCACCATTTACCTCGTTGTGCACAGTGTGTTTGTTTTGAGACTGCACACAATGTGTGCCTCTAGCCATGGACTCTTTCTGTCTACCTGGTCACAGTAACATTACTAAGTGACCTGAATTTGATTAAATTGTATTTTATTTTTACCTGAATGACACAGATGTGATCTTTTTTTTTTTGAGAACTATGAACAAGTAATTTTTTTTCATATCATATGTGGTCCACTTGCATATGTGGTCCTCAACCTCATTTGTGTCTGATCTCTGGTGATGTGATTGCTTATTGCAATGGCCTCTCTTTTTCTCATTAAATTCATTTCATTTGGTCCTTTTTAAAATTCAGCTTGTACTTCATTAAGCTCTATTTTTGTTGTGAATAATGAATAAATAAATTATAGGTCACAGGTAGTAATTTAAGTCATGATTTCATTATTATTTTTCTTTTGACGCCTGTTTCGGGTAGGTTTTGGGCAATGGTGTTGGTTTGGGAGAGAGTGAGACTGAGGTAGGGGGAATCTGATTATTTATTCTGGATGTAAATGTGTTCTCCTCCTGATTATAATGACAGTAACTGAATGCTAAAACTTTAACAATTGACCTAAGCCCTATTGTTAGATAAACACTGCAAGCCCTGTCTTCCCCCTGGCGCAAAGGAGTGCACAGTGCAATACAAGCGTTATTGGTAGTTTTTCACACCCAGCGCTGCTGTCATCTAAATACCAAGTACAATTGCACTCATTTGTGTGCATATGAGCGTGTCTGTCTGAAAAGTAGATGTGGTCAGGTGGAATGCAGGTGTGTTCATATCATCTGGTGGTAGAAAGAGGTTGCGTCACAGGCCAGCAACCTTGTCCAAAGTCCAGCGCAGTATTTCTGGCATTTAGAGGGCACACGCCTTACATAAATGGGTTCACAATTCACATAGATCCTGCTTGTATAGAAAACGAAACTGAATTGAAAACAAACCTTAAACAAAATAAAAGAAAACACTCATAGAATAATATAAAACTTCACCTTCCTGCTTCACCTCAGGGAGCTTTAGTGTCTGTAAGCTGGTCCTTGCTGACATGTTGGTGCTGATCCATTAACATGCCAGAAAACCTCTCACTTGCATCCGCTTTATCAATACCAGAGAGCTTTGGGCACTCCATTTTAAAGGGAATGACAGGTGACACTCTGAAGATGCCAATGTCAAATGAAGAGAATAAATCCAACCCCTTTGTTCCCAGTGCCCTAGTTTGCGCTCACATTTCACACCATGTAGGTAGCAATGTGTGGTCGAACACATCCAAAATGCACCTGTGCTTTTCATTTCAGACCATGCACTATAGACTGTTAAGCTAGTGCCCTCAACTTGGAAAAGAAAAATGTGAGATGCCCAGTCGCTCAAGATGAACCGTTCTTAGAAACAGTTCTGACTTCCTGACTGGGCTCTATCTATTATTAGCTAACCACCAAATTCCCATGAAACAAGAAATTGATCAGAATAAGCCGTATCAGATTTCAGTTAGGAACACTCTTTCGAAGGAACCAGGCTGCACATGCAATCTGTGCACAGAAATCTGAAGTCCTCTATAGACGTAAGATGCTGTCTTGTAGCGGTATCCTGCTGTGCACATCCAACAATCAAGCAGAACGGCCTGTCAATCTCCAAAAGCATGCAGAGGAGACACTGTGGCAATAAAGTGCATCCAGTGCACACACCGCACCCAACCTGCTGTAGTATCATTATGTTACTCTGCTGTGGTTGCCGTTTTAGAGGCTGAACTCATTATTTTTTCATGTTGTAGATCTCTCAACTTTACAGCCCCAAGAGAACAGGGTCATGCTCTTCTACATTAGTCCCGTTAAGCGACTTCCACTTTCCTTTGTTATAATACTGCAACACAAAAGCAAATCTGGTTTCTTCTTGCAAACAAAACTACATTCCCTCTCATTAATTTACCTTGAATATAGAGCGTATTGAAGGAGAAACGGAGCGTGTCTTCTACATGAATAACAAAGTCATATTTAAAATTGACAGTCAGATCCATCCATTGGATTTTGGAGCTGTGGAAATATGGAAATGTGATATCTGCTGCCTTTGCCTCATACTTTTTATGTCAGTTTGTAGTGCATTTCTTTTTTTTTTCTTTTTGTTCTGCGTCAAGAATATTTGGTGATCTGACATCTGTTTTGACAGAACTTCACTACTTAAGATTTTATGAAACATGACAGCTCCAGGGCCCAGAAAAAGTAATAATGAATACTGCTGGAAAAAACAAAACAAATGGAAAACTGTGAACAAAATCAAAATCCAGGCATTTTAAGTAAAACAATGGATTTAATTATATCTGATATCATACAGTATCATGTAGTCTTCTAGTGTGATCAAACCTCTACTGATTTCTGGAGTGTACTACATCAGTGAATGTCTAAACTCTGTTATTTTAACTCAACTGTGAAGTCAGCATCATGAATTTAAACCGTCATACACTTCAAGTAATGGCTTCCAAGATTTATACATGACAATTAGGAATAGTGAAATAAATTTAGTTGTCCGGTCATGTTTAGCTCCTGATTTGATCCAAGACTTGTAACATTGAATATCTCCTGTGAGTTTGACACAATACTTTTGAAGTCACTGTAATATACTGGTGATAACAAGGTGCAATTATATAGATGATGTTCTCAACACACATTAGGATAATAAAAATCACAGTGCAGCTATTTAAATAAGTTTGAGCTGAATAATGGCAATAGGACAGTACAGTCAAATCTCAGTTTTACTAATGGTTTCCGACAATGGAGCTCATCTATCCAGCAACAAATGTGCTTTTTAAAAAGCTGCAGGTTTTTAATTAGGGTCAAACTAAACCTTTTTGAGAACTTTCACACCTTCTACTGTAATTGCTGCAGCAGTTTAAAACAAGGAGCTACGTTGCGCAGGGCAACGACCTGGGCAAGTTAAAAAAAAACAAAAACCCAGTGTAGCTCATATTGGCCCATTCTGCCAATTAGCAATTTTTAAGAAATTTTCATGAAATTTTTAAGTGACCATAGAATCTGACCTTTAACCTTGAACATGAGATGGAACACAACTTTGATGCAATACCATCTGGGGAACATTGTGTACAAGTGGGATCCAAATCATACCATAATAATATAACAGTAGCATTTTTTGTGAAATTTATGATGTAGACATAGACCTTTGACCTTGAGCATGACCTCGGGTACAACAACTTTGATGCAGGACCACCTAGGGAACATTTTGTGCAAGTGTCATCCAAATCAGACCATAAGGCGCAGTTACACCTAGACGCTTGGGCCAACATAGATGAACTTACTTGCAAACGTCAGTGTCCACTAGCCTCCGCTACCTGCCACTGGGCTCCGCCATCATCTGCCGTTCTCCGCGCATGAATGTCGACCACATCCAAAATTTTCAACATGTTTTAAATTTCTTGACGTTTGCTGACGTACCTCTGGCTACGTTGGAGACTGTTAGAGAAAGTTAATCTCCACTACGACCAAGTTCCCTCCACTAGCCTCCATTAGCCTAAGTTACTGGTGCGGTCGTCTACGCTGGCCTAACGTTTGGGTGCTGCTTCGCCCTGCCTGCTCAGAATCACTGGACAGTGGTGTGTCGAACCCCTCTCCCGCACATTGCCACATTGGCAAAGGTCTCGCTTGTTCTAATGGAGCGCTGGCTAAAGCCCGCCTCTGCTGGCCTCCACTAGCAACATGTTGTAGAATGCCATGCTGCGTTTGAGGTTCGCTACTAAACTCCGGGAACATGAGTTTTGTGGATGTTTGGCCAATTTTCTGGAATTTGCACTGCGTTCACCGCACGCTGGGGTAAACGTCATGGTGTGACTGCGCCTATAATAATGTAGGAGTATTGATCTTTATGAAATTCACAAAGTGGCCATAGAAAGTGACCTTTGACCTTGAGCACAATTTTGATGCAGGATCACCCAGAGAACACTGTGCAAGTGTGAGCCAAATCATACCATATAGGAGTAGCAATTTTAGTGAAATTCATGACATAGCCATAGAATCTGATCTTTCATTTTGAACATGACCTTGGACACAACTTTGATGCAAAACTACATGGGAAACATTTTTTTACAAATATAATCCAAATCAGACCATAGCTGTAGGAGGAGAAGCAATTTATTGAATTGTGGATGATGGATGATGATGCTGTGTCATGGTATAAACTCATTTGACCTTCAGCCACATGACCTTAAGGGCTGTAACACACTGGGCTGAGACAGCTCGTGACCAGTTGGAGACACAAACTTGCGAGGAAATAGGTGAATAGTGACAAGGTCACACTTGGACTCACACTGAATTGGCAGTTGCGAAACATTTGCGAATGCCCCCGGCGATATTCGGGCCAAAATGCACCTGGATTTTGAGCGAATGTCGCGCAGCATTCGTGGGAGTTTTGAGCGACATTCACGTGCCATGAATGAACGAATGAATGACTGAATGAATGACACGTGCGAACACTCGGACGACATTTTTGCATGACAATTGAGACATCGGGATGATATTTTCCATATTCCATATTATGTATGTAATACATACATACATAATATGGAATGTAGTATGCATGTATGTAGTATACATGTAGAAGCCATGATGTGAGAATATAATTAAATATAAATTTGATGCAAAAGTCATAATTTCATGTCATAATGTAAAAAAAAACAACTTCATGTTGGATGTAATATGATTCATCCCACAATACGTGCAGATGGTGGCTTTAAATGAATCACATCACATGCACTGTGCAGTTTTTAAGGTGCAGCAGGAATGGGTGGACATACTTTTCTACCATGTGACGGACTGTAATTTGGACTTCATTTGTTCATTACACATTTTTAAATTGGAATACACCTCCTGTCAGTCGCGTCAGAAGCCTACAGTTCATGGTGTGGATTATTTTGACGTCCAGACAGAACTCCACAAAAATGTAAGTTATTAATATGCATGTATGTTATTACTAAGCATATATGTTATTATTATTTCCGAACGTTAGTTATTATTTCATAAGATACAGTGTGGACATTTCTTGTACTAGTGAGGGATTTTGAGGAACTCATCTTCACGGGGGTGGGGGGGGGACTGTACCATGTGCGACACACGCCGACACAATGGAGATTCAGGTCGGGTTTTAGATGGGTTTGCGCCACTGCGACGCCTTTGGGAGTATTTAGAGAGTACATTTGTCGCGTAAATTTTTTGGACATGTTCAAAATTCCAGCGACATGAGAGCGAGGCCCTGCGACTCATGCGAGGAAGTTGAGAACCCTCGCAGACATTTCAGGACATTTTGGGGGCTCCTTCGTGAATGCCGTTCGCAATTTTTTTGCCACCGCTCACAGCCCAGTGTGATAGGGGCCTAAAATGCTCCATTGTTGCAATTATGGTGTTGACAAAATGGGACTTATCAAGGTGAAGTTGCTGACAATTTCTGTTTTTCTTGGCCACGAAACTAGGTCATCTTAGGGTCATCTAATGTCAAATATCACACATCAGTGCACAACTACATTACCCCGTCAGTACCGTGGTACCATACACTAGGCTGTACCATTGCTCCTTCTGGCAACTATAGTGTTCACAAAATGGCACCTGTCACAGTGTGGCGGACAGACAGTTGGAATTCGCCAATCTACCAGGAACGTTTGCTACACGTAACCACTTGACACCTGCACTGCTTTGCGCTGGGTGTAAGATAGAGCCCTAAATGTGTCTCTGCTGTACTGTTGCTCGTCTTTGTGCCTCAACTTGTTAATTAAAAAAGATGCAGTGATTTTGTGTTCTGCAGAGTGACATGAAGGATCGCGACAAGGCAAAAAAAGTCCGACTGGAATAAACAAAGAAAAAAATCAGAAATGGATCAGCTATTACAACACTCATACCCGATCCTATGTAAAATGCAGAGACTGGCCGTGTATACTCCTGTTCTGCTTATAACATCCCCAATCAATTTTTTCTGTTCACTTTGGGTGCTTATTTCCCAAAGCTGTAATGAGCTTCTCCTGGAATTATTACAGAGGAAGCCCCCCCATATGCATGTCTGGCAGACAATCAACACTGAGAAGTAGGGCACCTATCGCTCAGTCAGGTGGGTTTGATTCCCAATTGAGTGCCAAAATGTCCTCAAGCAAGACACTGTTCCCCAAAATCTGCCCAATATTGAGGCACATCACAGACCCAACACCAGTGTGGGGGGAAAAATGTCAAAAAACAACATTCAATACTGACAAGGCATAAACAAGCCATGCATTCAAATAGTCAGTATGTACTAACGTCGGATAGGAACATACTACCCAACTGTTACTGTAGTACGTACTAGAAGTAAACCACCAAGCAGTAGGGACACAACTCGGATGTAGTACGCCGCCGCCATCTTACCTGTCATTTTACCCGGATGTTTACAGATGACACGTGCGTATATCCGCGTATGCAGCAAAAATTTCTGTTTTGCAGTGGCAGACTTTTTTCAGCGGATCCTGATACTTAATAAATGTATATTTGTACAATGCCATGGCCGCTCAGACGCTGCTAACATTTTAATGTATGTCCGCTTTCTTCTTTGAATTTTCCCGGGAAGTTCTTCGGTTTCCAGGCTTCAGCTGCCTCATGGGATAGCGCAGTGGAGTCCGTTTGTGCACTATGGAGGTAGTAGATCATCGGGATACCGTTTGACTACTACTAAATGCCTACTGAGTATTCAGATACACTACGGACATACTGCTTTTTCCCTACTATATGGTAAGCTAGTACAACTTTTCAGATCAAGCCAAGATGACAAACCTCGTGTCTGATTGCCAACCGATTGTCTCTGCAAAGAACACTTGAATTTGGTAACATTGGAAATGTACTGCATTAACCTCTAAAATGATAAAGTAAGAATTGGTTTTGCAATCATATCAATAAAATAAAAAGCTATAAAGAGAGCACCTTTCAGACACCTTGAAGCTGCCATCCAGCAGGCAGGAATTTCTAATAAAATATAATAAAAGTTGAAATTAAATGAAGAGGTGCCTTGACATTTCTGTTATTTCTCATCAGGCCGCCACCACATAATGGAAAAGGATTTAACATTTTTCCTTTAGCCTTCATAAAACTTCTTATTAGCATTCCAAAATGAACATATTTACATGCGCATTATAATCTGTTATTAATATGCTCCACGGGGCCCTGCACAATGCCAGACCACTCTGATCTGTTTTGATGGTCAAGTCTGACCCCCGTGTGTAGCCGCCAGAAAAGAACACATCCCATTTACAGTAGCCAGGATAAGTCTCCATCCTTCTTATTTTAAACCCTCCACACAATAGCTGTTAGCTTATGCCGGCATTACTAACAAAACCGTGTCATGTAAGCACCTTATCTGGTTTACAGATGGAATTTTCTCACTGCCTTTGCCCAAACATGCCATATCACACCTGAACCGCAAGGTGGAACAGTGCATGATTCAGAGTGTTGGGGCACTCATTCAAAGCAGTTTGTATTTCTTTCTATCAAGTGCCAATTAGCTTCAATAAGTGCTGCCATGCTGCTTGAAATCTTCTCAAACCTGGAAAATGTGTTTAGGTCATATCTACAGAGGCAGACAGATATGGCAGATATGAAAAGAGACATACGTCTGTATCTGACCGCTTACCCTGAACTGCACTTAGCACGTTGCAACGGCTTTCATCACCGGGTCTCAAGAGGCCAATTTCCATCTGCTGTGAATATTCATGCTGCCTAAAATAAACCTGATTTCTTACACGCTTCCTTATCAAACACATGTTTGCCGATCAGCAACATCGGCTTGCTGGGATTCAAAGAATCCTCATTCTGGCTGAGCAAATGGATATTATGATGCAGCCCGTCTTTGGTATTACATCAGTGGTGTCAAAATCAAATTACCTAAGATCCAATGTTCAGGTGTCTCTCCGCCCAGCAGGGGTCACCTGAACATTCAGTGAAAACATAACTTGGTTTGTCCAGAGCTGACAAAATTGCTGCCATTGGTACAGAGGTAGGCATTTATTATTGGTGTTATGAAGTTGAGTAGATAGATCAATGGGATAAGGAGTTGGACTATCAATATGTAGATCTGGGTTCAATTCCTTGTCATGTTACATGTATGTGTCCTTGGCACTTCATCTACATTGTCCCAGTCCACCCAGCTATAAATGGGTACTGGCCTTGGCTGGGGAAGTAACCTATGATGGACTTGCATCCCGTCCAAGTGGAGTCGTAGACTCTCACTAGCTTCATGCTACAGAATCCAGGGATAAGCACTGGGACTCGGGGCATATATAGGACTTACTTTCTTCTTATAAATCTGGGGCATTTCTGTTGATGAAATATGAACCTCATGGTTGGAAACGATGTATTTTGTCTCCTCGTGGAATTTGCCACATGTTTTTGTCTTATTTTTCAAGTCAGTCACTTTACAGTCCTTTGTTAACCATAGCAAAGACCCTCCTAATGTATCTCACTCAGTTTTGTTTTTCAGTCAACAACTCTCTGCCATCTGACTGACTGCCATTTCTATTGATCTTTTTACATGCCTATCAGAGGTCTGCACAGTCAAGCAATGACTGCTGCTGTCCGCAGACTGCAAGTTTTTCAAAATTTTTGACCGTAGTTGACCGCAAGTCCACTGATCCTGATCCTGATTGTGACCATAAGCTTGGTGTCCATGACCATGATCTTGACCGCAGTGTGACTGCAACCATGACGGCAAATAATTATTGCATTTGTGATCAGCACATCACCATAGGAATTTGCTATGGCTAGAATTTTTTTAAATTTATTCAATAGTCATTCAATATCAAAATATAATAGGACAGTGTCTAATGAACGTTGTCCAGTGGAGTGACACTTATGATGACCAAGGGATGTGGTACCAGAGTCATGGCCACAATAAGGTACAACATGGCAGCACTTCTTACACGCAGCAAAGTCTAAAGTTTCATCTTTATCACGAACTACCAAACCAAACAGCTTCCATACTTGTGACTTGGCAGTGCTTACGTTGCATATTTTGAACTTTCTAGACCCAATGTTACTCACTACAAACTGAACAGAGTGCTGCTCCATGACTAAAAGAGCTTTGACTTATGTGCCTTAAGGTCTGTATTTAAGTGATTTTGCACATATCATATATGCTGGTGCTTCCTGTCTTACTGTATGGTTGTGAGACTTGGACTGATTACTTTTGAGAGATGGGGATGGGCCATCCAGGACCCAGGGCGGTTCCATGGTGTCGTGGATGTGGTGAGGCTCCAGTGCCGGCTTTCCAGACTTGACTATCATATATCGCCAACTGCAATGAATATTTTAAGTAGTACCCGGGCCAAAGCCATCCTCACCTTTACACTATACCCCTTCACCTCAAAAGTCATTCAACTGCAATTAGCTTTAAAATGCCTGCAAAGCAAATTCAGAGATTTGCTTCAAAACACATTATACATGTTAGAAATGCTTTGCTCATCACGTTAAAATGTGTTCAACCATGTGTATTTTTTTTATTTGGCATTTTACTGGATTTCTGTGTTTCACCACAGATTTTTGGTGGGCGGTGGCTTAAACCGAACCCAATTACGTACGTGGGTTCATTTGTTGAGGCATTAGCATACGCCTAAAGCTGGAGCCAATTTGAATCTCTGCTCCGGAGCAGTAGGTGGCGGTAAGGCACCTTTTACGCTGGTTGCCAACCACTGTTAAACAAGGAGAAGAAGAAAAAAATATTTTGTCATGTTGATCAAACTTTGAGTCTTGTTAGACAATGTTTGTACTAATCCTACTGTTTGTTTTATTTCTTTCATTTCCTTTCAAATGGTGTATTGTTGTCTACAAAATAACTTTTTTTTTCATCTAGCTGATTGTTTGTATGTTCCATGTTGTTCAATAAAGCTTTAAAACAAAAAACAAACCTTGCCCTCCACACGCGATTGGGGTGTGGTTTCAGTGACTTCTCCCAATTTCAACTCGGGGTCACAACAGCAGATCCGCATGTAGATTTGGCATAAGTTTTACGCCGGATGCTCTTCCTGACGCAACTCCACATTACATGGAGAACGGGCAGGGTTCGAACCGGGAACCTTTCGCACTGAAACCGGTCGCACTGACTGCTAGGCCACCCCTGCCTGGTGCCTTCAGCTAAAACGCCCCCAAAGACAGAGAGGAGAGACAGAGAGGGAAAAGTGCAAATTTTTCCACGATTTTGAAACCTAATTTTATCTACTTAGCAATTTTTTTTAATCATTAAAATTCAGCTAGGTGGTTAATAACATGTTTTTCTGTGGTTTGACAATTTCAAAACATAGATTGGATTTCACTTTACAGGCACTTTAAGTTGGCTGTGTGAGAAAGTTACATTGGTACTGTACATTCAATTTATTTTAATACAGTTTTTCTTTTGCAAAATTGTGAGAAATCTGTTTGAGTTAATATAAAACAACACTTGGTTCCCCACTGAATAGAGAATAGCATTAATTTAGTCATATAGTAACATTTATATGCTGCAGCTGTGATTTGTTCTGCAAAAAGCAGATGGTTAAACAGAAAAAAAGGTGTTATTCAGCTTCATTACTTCCTGGAAATTTGAATTCTCAAAATGTAAAAACATCTGTGTGTTGATCTGAGCACTTCACTTGTATTTCAGTCGATCTGCTCCAAGATCAGTCCTTACTCTTTATCATGCTCTGTCACACATGGAGTAAAATCAGTTTCAGACTGACAATGCTTTTACGAAGAAGGGCCTTTATGGTCATTTTACATATATGGATACATAAATTAAAATTTGCCTTCTGCATGTAACCCATCCTAATTACAGTTAGACACAATCCAACAACTAGGAGCAGTGGGCAGCCACAGTCCGGCGCCCGGGGACCAAGTCCAGATCTAGAGATGCTGCCTTGGTCAAGGGCAGAGAAAGACCCTAATGTGCATGTTTTTGATGGTGGGAGGAAACCCACGCAGACACGGGGAGAACATACAAACTCCACACAGAAAGAAATTGGGCATTGGCAGAACTGAACCCCAGACCTTCTTGCTGTGAGGCAAGTGTGCTAAAGGCGCAGTTACACTTTAACGTTTACCCCAGCGTGTGGTGAACGCAGGGCAAAGTCGAGTAAATTGGCCAAACATCAGCAAAACTCATGTTCCCGGAGTTTAGTAGCAAACCTCAAACGCAGCATGGCATTCTACAACATGTTGCCAACCGTTCTGTAAAATACAGAATCGGTCCGTATTTGAAGCATAAAAGATGTGTTCCGTATTGAACTGGTACGGAACGCACTTTGTTCCGAATTTTTTAGAATCAGTTCTTTACAGACCGCGGCGACAGACCCGCCCAGCTGCAGAGGCTCCCTGAAGCAAGTTTCTTGTTCGAGCCGTGACACGCGTAATGACACATTAAAATCTCTTTCAAAGCCCTCGATGTGGCGACCAGCTTAGCTTTTTGTCATTTTATTCACAAAATATATGACCAGTCGGCGAGTTGGAAGAACCCGCGCCAGGTCAGAAAAAAACAAGTATTCATTCATTTGGATTGTACGTCAAAAAAGCCACTTCCTGAGCTGGAGGCACAGTAACTTCAATCTGACGCTAATGACAGGAGATGTAATCTCGTTTAAAAATGTTTAATGAAAAAAATAAAGTTCTGTCAGTCTGTCACACGGTAAAAACAAAACTATGGGCTCCCGTAGCTCCACACTGAACATGACATGAATTAAAGCCACTGTATGCAAGTTTTGTGGAAGGGAGCATTATGTGATATACATCCAACATGAGCTTGCTTTTAAGGGTTTAATAATATTTCTCTCTTACATTAAATGACATGAAATTATGAATTATGAATTTTGCATCATATTTAAATTAACTTAGATTCCCACATTCTTACATGGATGTCAATCATTTCAGCGCAGCACTCTGAGAGCTCATTTTCC
>OMMV01224226.1:0-10648 GCA_900302635.1 Chatrabus melanurus | reverse complement strand
GAGAGAGGTGGTGGGGGGGGGGGGGGGAAGACAAGAAAAGGAAACTGATAAGACAAAAAGACTGATAGATTCAGAGTGGCACGCTGAGAAAAGAGAGAAACGGGAGGAAATGCGAAACTTCATCTAAATGGAGACTGTAGCCTGAGGCAGTGCTAAATGCAGAGAGTTAGTGAAAAGCAGGAAATTATGCTATTACCAAGGAGAGTGAAGCAGGTTATTAGAAATGAATAATTGCCCAAATGTCGATGTGGGCAATTTGGTTTTTGTTATAGGTTAGGGCCCTGAAACCACTACGGCTCAAATGACTCCAATCCACCCTATAGAGCGGTTAGCAGCTCTCACTAATTGCATGTTTTTTTTCCTTGAAGACTTTTCTTTCTGTCAGTTTTGAAACATTTTAGATGGTAGTCAAAGTGGTATTGAAAGGAAAATAAAACTTCAACAATCTAATGATGAAAAATGAGATATTGGGCTGAAGGCCTTGTGTCCCCACTCACACGGTGGCCGTGCACTGAGTATAAGAAAAGTACCACATGTAGTACTGTCATTTTCGTTATTTTTTTTTGCTCTGTGACCTTGGAAAGTAGGTCAAGGTCACTCATCATCGAACTCATCCAAAACCTCCACGGGATGCATCTGTGGTACAAATTTGGTGGCCGTGCACTCAGCCTATCAAGAGTTATTGCGAGTGCTGCGTTCCACTCGGACGCAACAAGTGGAACTTACATGGATAACATTATTTTTCCAGCTAAAAATAACAACATACTCACTCAGCGGGCCATCTTCTGTTTTGTCGTCTGGGAACACGCACTGGTGCAGCGCATCGCCACATCCACCACATTACGGAACCGTCTTGGATTCTGGATGGCAACCACCCAGACAGACAACTGGTCCATCCCCGCCTCCCGAAAGTAACCATCTATCTACCACAGCCAGGTGAAACATGGGCGTCCCCTTGGTCTTCTCCTCAATACTGAGGCACCTGTGTACCGTATCATGCCCAGAGAAACGCACCACATGGCCAAAATGTTATAGCTGAAGTTCATTAAACACCTGGATATTAGTCATGATCCAGGACAATGGCAAACCCATGCACTCTGACTCCTCACTTAGCCTGTCAAGTGCTGCAATCAGGGTATCCATTGATTCCACAATACTCCTCAATCAATCAATCAACCAACCAAGCTCATTAGGACGAAGTTTTTCCAATCCCTTTTCATATCTGTTGAACCCTGGAAGAGTCCCACTTTTCAGCAGATCCACATTGAGACATGTAACTGTTAGAGCTCTTTGTAGAAGACTAGATCATAAGCCTGTGCTAACGCACGGCCTCTTGACCAAGTTTGATAGTTTGAGCTCACGTGACACGTCCCTGGGATGGACAACATGTCGGCCTTTAACATGATCAGCGAGTCCTGATGCAAAACTATGCCCCAGCAGGTAAACATCTGAAATCATGCCTTCCTCTGTGTGAAAGAACGCCATAAATACCTGTATAGTTGATGGTTGGAGTCTTTCGAGTCTTTCCTGATTTTATGGTGGATTTTGTAGCAATCAATGCGGAGAGGTGAGGTATGTGTGTGTGTGCCAATCGGCGGAAATGACATTAATCCAAGATGGTGGCGACCACTTTTAGCATGGGGAAAAAAGAAATATGTAATTAAGTAATTAGTGGATTGTTAATTGCGGCTAAAAATGTCCTCTGGCACATCACATGTATGTCAACTATCGGTCTGTGCAATTATAGAACCGTAGGTATTCACATGGCGAAACCTATTGCGGCAGAGAGAAACCTGGTTCCTTCCTTTAGTAGTACAGAAATCAAGTGAATCTCACCTGATTGTTTGTTTAAAAAATGGTCTCACCCAATCTGTAACTGATGTACTTTTTTCTCAAGTCACACAGATTGATATATCAGCCCGAACTTGGTTGAAGCATCTGACCTTTCACATAAACCTTTCACATTCTCTGTCGCAACCTTTACACGTTTCTCATTTGTATCTGTCTAACTTTGTGGTTTATGCACTTAGCAGTGTATACTGCGTGCCAATCCTAGAGCACAATAATTTTATTCATTTATTAATGAAATTTTTGGAAAACACAAATGAAATGTTAGACAAAATGCTGGGGTTTGAACACTTGTAGGCGCCTTTCTTGTTGAATCCTGAGTCAAAAAGACTTGGAGAGTTTCAGTGATACACACTAAATTACTTTGTCACGCATCAAGAGCAAATACCAGGAGTGGGACTTGAACCCACGAGGACATACATCCATTGCATCTTGAGTGCAATGCCTTAACCACTCGGCCATCCTGGTGCTTTTACATGGACTTTCACTGTCCAAAAGCTACTGGGAATCAAAATTTGCACTGGTCATAGTTATTTGCTTGAAAAAGTTAGTGACACGCTAAAAATTTCTGTTTGCACCGACCTGTTAATCAAGATGCCAATGAAATACTCATTTGAAAATGAGAGAGACAGACTGACAGCAACTGTTTTATTCATGTGATTGCACAACACACTGCCGGTAGGCTACGGTACTTTCAGCTGACACAGCGTCAGCAACACTGCTATGGGTTTTTATGCATGTATTAGCATGAGAAAAAAGAAACGTAATTAAGTAATTAGTGGGTTGTTAATCATGGCTAAAAATATCCTCTGACACATCACATGTATGTCAACTATCAGTCTGTGCAGTTATAGA
Source organism: Chatrabus melanurus (assembly GCA_900302635.1). Taxonomy (NCBI): domain Eukaryota; kingdom Metazoa; phylum Chordata; class Actinopteri; order Batrachoidiformes; family Batrachoididae; genus Chatrabus; species Chatrabus melanurus. The sequence continues at coordinate 7,945 of OMMV01224226.1, read as the reverse complement.
ACCGTAGGCATTCACATGGCGAAACGTATAGCGGCAGAGAGAAACCTGGTTCCTTCCTTTAGTAGTATAGAAATCAAGTGAGTCTCACTTGATTGTTTGTTAAAATAAATGGCCTCAAGTTCCCAATCTGTAACTTATGTGAAAACACAGGTCTATTTTTTTCTCAAGTCACACAGATTGATATCAGAGCCCGAATTGGGTTGAAGTATCTGACCTTTCAGATTCTCTGTCTCGACACGTATCTCATTTGTGTCTGTCTTGTGGTTTATGCACTTGAGGGGGGGGTTAGGGTTCCTGTCACACATCAAGAATAAGTAACAGGAGCAGGATTTGAACCCACGAGGACATACATCCATTGAATCTTAAGTGCAACGCCTTAACCACTTGGCCATCCTGGTACACAAATGTAGACTTTTACTGTCCAATATCTACTGGGAATCAAAAATTGCACTGGTCATAATAATTTAATTGTAAAATTTTGTGACACGCTTAAAAAAAAAAATTCTGTTTGCACCAATCTGTTAACCAAGATCCTTAAGAACAATTGTAAAACATTTGTAAGCATCGTGGGGTCACTTGGGTATGTTTATATCCAATCATCCAGTGCCGACCTGACCAGACCGCCAATAAATATATGAGAATGAGATGCATGTCCACACAAATGTATTCAAAAAATTCTATTGCTGCCAATCCCAGAGCATGTTAAATTTAATCATTTAGTTATGACATTTTGCATAAATTCTGCAGATAATATTTCTTTTCTTCTTTTCCATGCTGCAAAACAACAGCTCTGATGGTGTGATTCCCGCCAAGAAGGAAATAAACAAACCTACAGTACTGTGCAAAAGTTTTAGGCATCCCCATTAAATTTTTTTTTTTTAAACAAACAAACAAATGCCCCCAGGCATCATCATTAACAGAAAATCATGTGAAATCCCCACCCCCTTAAAAAATGCAACATAAATAAAATATGAGATTATTACATTTTCTTTTTCATTAAAGTAACCAATCAATTACTAATTTACAAACCTCATTTAAAAAAAGAAGCAAAACACAAAAATTTTGTGATTTCCTTGTGGCTGTACTGCTTAGTACTTGACAACACAATGACACTTCCTGATGATCAATCAATAATAAAATTATTTAAAAAAAACTGATTTAACACAGCCTGATTTTCTTATAAATTTGAAGAGACACCCTCAAACAAATTATCATTTTTTTCCACCTAAAATAAATGATTAATTATTTTTAAAGGTGAGCTGTAGTCAGACATTTTACATATTTATTCATAAATATGTACTATTTAACAGCTTCTCTTTATTTAAAAGGAAAATTTAGATACATTTAATATGCCTAAAACTTTTGCACAGCACTGTATATTCAACAAAATAATAATAATTAAAAAAAACAATCCAAATAAATCCACATTAAACTTTTGCCTAATCATGTTATAATTTCTGGATCTTGTAAATGCAGATAAAGATGCATCCAGCCAGTCGACGGTGGGGTAATTATAATTTCCACCTCACCTTTTTGAGCTGCTTCTGTCCAATAACTGATGATTTGGGGCGTTGATTAATTTCCTTTCAACAACATTTTTAATGAAGGAGGTGAATTGAAAGGCTATTTTGAGCTTAATGAAACCTTATTTCCCCTCTATTCCCCCAGTGAGGTCATTATTGTATAAAAATAGCGAAGCTGAGGTAAAGTCATGCAGGATTTTAATTGAAATACTTTATCAGAAAGTATATTTAATTTTAAAGACTGAGGTGGGTGTATTTCACTCTCTGGTGCTTTTAGCATCCCACAGATCAATAGATTAGCTCTTCTCTGCAGAGACAAAATGTTGACACTCTGTTTTCACAATAACACAGAGTTTCCGGAGCCAAAATAAATATAGTAAGCAGTGCGTTTTCAGCCAAGGTGAAATCCCTCCGTGTGCATTCAGAAAATACTGATCAATAGATTAGCTTTTATCTTCCAAAGCAAACATGGCACTCCTTTTAGAATAAGCTACGACTACCTGAAGGCCCATACCGAGAGGACTAATGCATAAATATTGTAAACAGAATATTTCTAGCCAAGGTAAAAATCCTGCCGTGTTCCAGTAAGTGCACAGATGTGATCAATGGATTAGCCGCGAGGATATTGACTCCCGATCGTAAATGGGCATTCTGCGTGTCACTCAATGCGCAGTACAGACCGCTAAAACGAGTTACAAACTTGAAGGGCGCACATTAGAGCACATTTCCTCTGCTGAGGCCCAAAAGAGCAAACAAACAGCTTTTACTGTCCGTGCATCTTTGAGCTCTTTGTAACTTCTGGTAAAGACAGCGGAGGACATAACTTTGCATACACCTTGGCTCAAAGCTTTCTGATGGAATTTTCCCCAACTCCACACATCTCATGTCACCAAACAATACCGGCAGGAATTCACTTAGAATGTCGAATTGATTTATATTAAAAATACTCGACCACAAGCCTGTGCTAACCCATGGGAGGTGAAGTATAAGCATTTTTCTCCAGGGTGCTGAGCTTTGCATTATTTTAGTCTGATTTTTTTCTAGATGAGAAGGTGCCCTGAGGCCCATTGGTCCCGGTGCTTATCGCCGGATTCCGTAGTGTGAAGCGGATGAGAGTCTATAACTCCCCCTGGATGGGAGGTCAGTCCATCGCAGGTTACTTCCCCAGCTAATACCAGTACCCATTTACAGCTGGGTGGACTGGGACAATGCAGATGAAGTGTCTTGGCTTTGGACACAGACAGGTAGTCTTACCGAGAATCAAACCCAGGTCTACATATTGGTAGCCCAACTCCTTATCCCACTGATCTACCTGCTTTGCATCACTGTACACTATGTTGTGCAAAAAATAGAAGAATCATGAGGCTATACAGACTTTACATTGTTAAGGAAGGAAACCCGATTTACCCCCCAGGGATGAATGAACTTTGGGTTAGAAGGACTAACTGAACCATAGACTGTATATATATATACTGGACAAACCCTCCATGACGTCAGCCGTACGTTTTCCGAAGAACGGATTTGGAGCTCAAATAGTGTGTCTCTGGGTGTCGCCATCTTGGCAGTGCTTACTCCGCCTACATCCTGGCCAACCCATAAATGGGTAAAGAGGTGGAGCATCGGTGTGACCTGGGTAACCTGAACACGCACCAATCTCAGAGTTACCGAATAAGCTAAAGCTAACAGGCTAAGCTTAGTTTAGGTGTTTTATTAACAACTATTTTTGTGGACTGGGCAGTGGTTTTCATGACGGGCGATTATGACCAGTTTATGGAGCTAACATGGAGCTAACGTCACAAAGCTACCGGTACCTGCTAACTGTGCTAACATACAAATGAAACAACACGAAAATTTCACTCGACGGAAATCCTGGATCACAGACTTCTCAGATGGTCCATCAGTACAATTAAACACACAGTAAGCCATATTATCTCAGACACTGGTAATAAAATGCTCAGAAAGGACAGACACAGTCGGTCCACAACAGCTAGCAGCGTCTACTAGCGGGGCTCTGGACTCGGCTCAGCGGGACACACAGCTGTCACTCAAAGCGGCCACGCGCCTAATTATTCATAACTTTATGGCTTATAACATCTTAAACTGAACAGTTGTCATGAAGGGGGAAACGAGCTATAGAGTCCAGGCTGTAAACATGGTTATTTCCGCTCTAAAGTTGGACATTTTAACATGACGGTCTATGGCTCCCTTTGGAGCCAGCCTCAAGCTGCCATTCAAGGAACTGAAAGTTTTGCCATTTTCACGTTTGCTTCATTTAACCAGACTGGAGGCTGGGGCTTGAACAGAACCTGAGAATCACAATTAAGGAACTGATAAAGGAATTGGACGCATCAGACAGAAATGTGATATCATCGCCCATTGAGAGAGAACTCTGTCGCTGTGGCGTAAAACACTGTCGACCGAGGAGGGATGTAATAATCCAAAATTAACATCAAAAATGCTCAACAAAAGTCTCTAAGATGATCACCGGGACAAAAGCCAAGCCTTTTGGAGAAATGTTCGCTGGTCAGATGAGACAAAAATGGGAATATTCAGCAATGTATAGACATTATGTAGCAAGGTGAAGTCCAGGTTGAAATATGTTCCTACTAGCCGAGTTAGTGGGCGTTCCCCTTGTAGAGCATTGCTGTCAAATGTGAGATGTCTGAGTTCAAATCCCAATCGAACTACAAACATATATTACACTTTTTTTTATGAATAAAACCATCTAAATGATGTAGACATTCTAATTTTCTTAACACACGAATGGCTTGGAAACATAAAATGTGTGGAGTTGGAAAGTTTTTAGTCAACGTGTATGTAAACTGATGGCCTCGCCTGAATGAACAGGACTTGACTGGAGGACATGGATTGGCCCAGTAAGCCAAAGCTGTGCAGAAAAAATATAAATAGAGGATGTGGGTTAAAGCTGGGCATGTGGAAGCTGTTTTCCCTGCAAGGCACAAGCTGGAGGCTGAAAATTTTTTAATATTCACAGTTTGGCCCACAGCCACGAGCTAACTTAACTTTCTGACTTCCCCCTTTCATGTTGTCAGCTCGCACTTTTCAACGCCTATTAAATATTCTCGTCACGGTTTGATTCTTTGACCCCCCCCACGTGGCCATATCAACAACAAAAAGTTCAATAAATCCAAAGGTTTGGGTGAATCCAGACCTGGCTGACTGACTCTGTACAGACACATCGGGATTATGACTTCAAGTCAGCAGTACAACTACCTTCAACGAGTCCAGGCAACCTCGAATCTTCACCTAAGTCCTACACAGGCCCTGAGGCCTGTTGGTGCCGGTGCTTATCCCTGGATAAGCAGATGAGAGTCTACGACTCGCCTGGACAGGATACCAGTCTGACGCACGTTACTTCCCCAGCCGAGGCCGGTACCCATTTACAGCATGGGATTGGCTGCTTTCAGGTCTTAGTGTTTGTTTGTATGTGGGTGTTTTTTTTCCATGAGAATGTGGATCTTTCACATCAATTGTGACTGTGGTTTCCACATTTTTATTGTAAATTGCCATGCAGTGTGAGACTCGCACTGGTCCGGTCCTGGTCTTGACTTGGCCTTGCCCTGTCTTGGTCTCGGTGCACTCTGGTCTTGGTCATGACTTGGTCTCGGTTTTAGTGGAATTGATGCACTGATGCACTGATGCCTAGTGCAAAAATTTTATATTAAAGAGTAGAAATCTGGGTGTGTGTGTTGGGGGGGGGGGTGCCTCCACTAACCCCCCAGCTCCTACACCCATGCTTAACATATTTACTCCATTATACACTCATAACTTTATTGGGAGAGCAAACTGTGCTTTAATGAACTACATTACAGGCTGGCTCGGGTCTTGATCAGTTTGACCCATCTTCTGCTTTGCCTGCAGGATATAATAAACAAATGTGTTCACAGAGCCTCGTATTATCGTGGACTCATCTCACGCATACAGCTAAATCTTTGACCTCCACCTGCCATCTGTTCGGATGTGTTCGAGCCTCCGAGCCAAATCTTGCAGCTCAGCACTTGTGTTGTTGTTTTTTTTCCTCTGCAGGCTATCTGGATACATACGCTACTTCTTTCTGTTAGTCGAGAGTGCAACGCCTCTCACTGTGAACTAATTCCACATTTCAGCAGCACCCTATAGCTACACGATGCATCGTTTAAGGACTCAGGGGACTTTGTGGTGTATGTGCATGAATAGACTTCTGTGTTATGCGTCTTTTTTTTTTTCATTTAGTGTATTTTTTTGCATTCTCTGCTTTTATCTGCCATACATGCAGAAGTGATGGAAACTAAAACTTTTCCTTTAGTTTCAAAAGAAAATCTACAAACACACAATTCTGTGAAAGCTAAAATCGGTTGGCAAAGAAGAAAGAGACGTTCACGTCTGAAATGAAGCCAAATTGCTTTTTCCACATCTCTATTATAGCACAGGGTCAGTCACTATTGTCAAGTGATTTTATCCATCCGCTGAGATGTGACAATAGTTAATCTTCGCTTTATAAAACAGTAATAACATCATTGTGGTTTTTAGGAGGAAAAGATTGAGGCGGTGAAACGATATATCTGTCAACAAAGGTGCAAAAGCCTGTTAACAAAGACTCAGTATCTTCACTTATCCGCAGGGACGCATGTGTTTCCTCTGAAGGATTTTCCGTGAAGTAAGAGCTAAGACTTTAAGAGTGCAAAACGAGTTGCCAGAAAAAGGTCATGTTGAAATCTTCCCTTTTTCAAAGTGGAGGCCCGAGGGCCGGATGTAGCCCATGACCTAGCAGATTACGGTCTGAGTTATGCCTCATTGTTGAAATATGATCTGCGTGAAAATTCTTACTGGGTTTCCCATTTAAACCCCAGGAGGACAAAGCAAGTGCCTGTGATTGGCACAAACATAATTTTGCTGTACGGTACATTGCTAGCAGCCATATTTTTGCAATTGTGTGATGGCAACTGTGAGCCACATGAGCGTAGAAATTGTGCTCCATCCTTGATATGGTGAAAATTATTGCCTTACTCACAGAAAGAAGACTGAAATGCCACTGCTTATTTATCAGAAAACACTTTAAATTTGGTCATTTGTGCTGAATTGCTTTAATTACACTAGCTAATAGTACCAGTGGGCATGAAGGCAGTAAATGCTATGGAAATCTGACACTTCTGACCCCAATGATCTTGACCTTCACTCAAATGATTGAGCTCTGGCTGACCTTTCCAGGGCAATTCTAGAATCCACCTAAGTGTGTGGCACATTTGGTCCAAATCGGGTTGATAATCAAATTGCTTGACCTTGATCTTTGCCAAAATGAATTCTTTAAGGGCAATTTCGGGGTCAACCTTCATTAATATACCAATTTAGTCTAAATCAGCAAAAGGACTTGGGAGGAGTAGGCCAACCAACAGGCAGGCAGACTTGGCCTTTCCTCCCAATGATTGATCTTTGGTAAATTTGATCTTGCTGGGCAATTCTGGAACCCACCTTCATGTGTTTGCCATGTTTGGTGGAAATCAAAGAGAAAAACTTAATTTTTGACCTTTGACCCAAATCATCTTGACCCCAATGATTGACGTTTTTAAATTTTATCTAGCCTGGGCAATTACAGAACCCACTTTCATATGTGTGCCAAGTTTGGTGGACATCGGACCTTGACCTTTGCCAAAATAAGCCCTTTAAGGGCAATCCACATGCCAAGTTTGGTGGAATTCGGACAAAGGACCTGGGAGGAGTAGGGGAACAAATAGATAGACAAACCAAAACTTTGACCTTTGACCCCAAATGACCTTGCGCTTTTTCAAAATAAACCCTTTTAGGGCAATTCTGGGGTGAACCTTCATCTACGCGCCAGGTTAGGTGGAAATCGGCGAGATAGGTGATGGACCAGGACCTGGATTTTGGGCTTTCAGGCTCACCTGCAGGGAGGATGTTTCATTGTGATATTTTCGAAGGACTATATCCCTAGTTATGAAAAATGTATGATATCAATGCCAAAGCAGTAGCTTTCACTGTGTTATCACATAATACTGAACACTACCCCAAGCAAAAAATGGTGAAATCAGAATCTGTCACAACGCATTAACTACACACTGTTTATTGACGCATGACACCACTTTTCCACATAATCTGAACATGAGAACCTGGCTGGAAATGTTATTTAGATGATATTAGTATTCATTAAGCCAACAAATACAAAATCTGAATAAAAAAATGTCAAAAAAGGTTCTAGTTTTGAAAATTCAAGCAGTTATTCCACTGCAGTGTTATCAAACATCCTTATATCTGCTTATAAACTGCTTATAAACTTATATCTGCTTACAAACAGACAAACCTTGCTCAAATTATAGTATGATTAGAACAGTAGTCACAAACCCTGCAGATCACCGGTCCTGCACATTCTCCTGCTAGCAGAGCGGGCAGAGATGGAAAATGTGCAG
>OMMV01224177.1:0-15576 GCA_900302635.1 Chatrabus melanurus | reverse complement strand
GGGGGATCCTTGGGTACCACTGCAATGAAACCTTGGAGACCTTGGAGATGGCTGAGGAACTGTCCAAAGTCTTCTATGTTTCTGCCCGTTAAAGATTATGTTTTGATGCCAGCTATTGCTGTGAATGGCGCGAATCTGGGCAATTCGGGTGCCGTGTTTTGACCCAGAAAGAGTCCCGGATGCTGGAAATGGCACCAGGCCACCCCCCGCCCCCCCCAGAGGCCCCACAAAGACCCCATGTGAGCTACTTTGGGTCTGTGCACAAAACAGAGGAATACGGTATTTGTACATTAAGTTCTTTTGAAGAGCTTTCATGATTTGTTAATTTGGTTGCTATGGTAACCGTGGTTGCTAGGGAAAATCCTTTCTTGAATACCTCAGGAACTACTTATGATAGACACTTGATGTTTGGGTCAGATGAAAGTTCTTTGGAAGGGTTTTTATGCCGTGTTGACATGGTTTCTAAGGTAAACAATGGTTGCCAGGGAAACATTTTTTTGAGTATCTCACTAACTACTTAATGATAGATAGTTGATGTTTGGCTCATATGTTATTGTATATTGACTGAGTAATTAAAAAAAAAAGGATTGTTTCATTTGTGTGAAAAAAGGGTGATTCATGTTTCTTCCTCCCTGGGACATCCCACCTGCGGGGCTTTACGCACTGCTTCTAGTTTTAAACGGCTTACAGCATCAGCAACAGCATGCCAGAAAGAAACAAAGCCAATGGTACTCAGGTATGGTTGGAAAAAGTATTTTGATCTTCACTGTTCCTGTTGAATGATTACCAGTACCCTAATACCCTAATTCTAATCATGTCTTTGTGACCACTGTATCTATAGTTTTTGCTGCATCACTATTGCTTTACATACTTCCAATCAACTCAGAAACAACAGTCTAACCCTGGGAAAATTAGTGAGTTTTCAAGACAGGATAACAATTATTCATTCACCAGTGTTCCTTTAGTGAGCAGAGTAATTATTACCCGTTAATGATCGATCACGTAGAGGGAATTAATGACAAACTGATCTTGTACAATGACGGTGTGTTGTGTGTAATAAGAACAGTGAATCATTGAGGGATCAGTGAAAAATGGAAACAGTGATATAGCATATTTTGCAGATTATTAATCATGTGTTTTTTTTACTAGTTTGGGAGGTCCTGCGACTTATCGTCCGGAAAATACGATATATCACTGTTTCCTTTTTTCACTGATCCCTCAATGATTCACTGTTCTTATTACACACAACACCAGGCCAAGTCCTGCAACCTATGTTCTGAAGTGACGTATATGAAAAAAATACTGCATTGTCATCTATGGCCACAAGACCACCACCTACACCATCTACACGTGTGACAAGCTGCTCCTGTATAATGAATAAGGTACTGTGATTCACACTCCGGGACAGAAGATGGCGGTAATGCACCATTAAGCTGGATGCCAACCGCTATAGAAAAGAAGCAGAAGAAGATCTGAATGAGAGACGTTCTATGTCTTAGAGAATGAGTAAATTTAAGAAATCATGCTCTCAAAATGAAAGACCATGCTCTGGAATAAAAAGAGGGAATATAACTTTCATACTACTTGGCACAACACTTGTTTGGACTGTGTGAGGCAACAAAGAATAGCAACGGCAGGTCAGAAAGCCAAATCTAAGGTAAGTGTTTGCATTATAAATAAATAATGTGCAGAGTTTTCAAATATGTACGTTTTTCCTCACATATGATGGTCTGTACAGTGCCAACAAGAAGCAGTTTACTTGCATTTTCTGCCTTGTACAATAACATTTGTTAGCTTGTTAGCTTCTGATCTCTAACGCGTTTGCATTATAAATCAATAATGCGCCGAGTTTTCAAACATTTAATTACAGTGCACGGTTACCTCGCCTATAACTGTCTGTTCAGTGGTGACAAGAAGCAGTTTACTCGCGTTTTGTGCCTCATAGGATTACATTAATGAGCTTGTTAGCTTCTGCTCACTTAATGCAGTGTTTGCTTTATAAATAAATCATGCACCAATGAAATTAATTTTGCTTTTTGTTGCATGAAGCAGTAGCACCACATTTCAAAAATAAACGTGACTTATAGACCGGTGCAACGTAGATATGTTTTTTTCCGCTTCATGGTGCATTTTTGGACAGATGGAACGAATACTCCGGTTATAGACTGGAAAATACGGTAAGTGAAAATAGAACAACGTGGTTATTATCCTGCTTCCCGTGAACACACAATCACAAACACAACATAAGAGGAAATCTAACTTTCTAGTTTTTAATTTTTTGTTGTGATCAAATGCAGTGCAATATATACTCTGTAATATTGAGCACAATGATGTTGATATACCATGTTAATTATAATGATTGAACACTGTGAATGTGGATTTTTGGATGTTACAAACCGAAACCACCAGGGATGTTTGTTCAGGTTGAGCACATAACCTGCATTTTTTTTTTTTACCATTTGTCCGGAACTTGTCAAGGTGAAAATACTCATGCAGTAAATGTGCTCAGGAAGGTTAATTATAAAGCTTAGGTTTTGTTATTTGTGTCCCCAATGTTGTTAATGTTCAACTAAGAATTACACTGGTATATTGCATGAAGCAATGTGTTGTCACCTCCATTAGGAAGCCAAAAAATAATCAGTCATTAAGAATGTTGGGGAAAAACCAAATTACATTTTATTGTCTAACAAACTATGCACATTAGAAATTTGCTTTTTCAGACCCCCCACCCACCCACACACACGCACGCACGCACACATTCTTGCGACAGTAGCGGAGATCCAAGAGCAATACAGGCCTTGTCCTATTTTGCATTTGATTGCCATTTTTATTTGATAAGCGTTCTGTTTTTCTCTACCTCCTCATTAAAAAGACCTATTCTGCACTTTATGCGTTCCTTTTCTGAGTAAATAACACATAGCCTCTGAGTCTTGACAGCCTTGCAGCATCAAATTATCTTGTTTTTTTCCTCCACCCAACTCAAATTAACTTTAAAATTTTTTTAAGAATATAAGTGAATGAAATGAATGACAGATTAAAAGGTCTGAAGTCTAAAAAAGAAATCGGAGGCACTCAGACATAAAGGTGGGAAAACTCTCTCATAAAATAAAGAATGCCATATTTCGATTTATTTTTTAATTTTTACATTTTTATATATCATTAACACTCATTTGCTTGACCCAGTGCAGCATACCCTGTTTTTTCTTCAAATTAACCTTTGTTGCAATTCCAACTCATCTCCCCATTAGCTTGCTACTCCCCCCCACCCTTACAGTCGCTTTGTGTCCCCATTTTAAGACAAGGTGGGTATGAAAGTGTCAGGTACTTTTAGCTTCCAAAGGGGGGGATGACAACATTTTTTTCCCTGAGGACAAAAATGTCTTACAGCCTGAATGTGTCTTCACTGAAACAACTTTTAAAAACTGGAACAAAGACACACATTAGCCGTTGAATTAGCTCCTGACACCGTGCTTGGAGAAAAAGTGTTTGAGTTTGTGTTGAGCAGGTGTTTTTGTGGCATGAGAGTTGGACTACTAACCTGACCAGCATTCATTCAAATCCAGGTGTGTCCGCTTCAGTCACTGCACTGTGAAACTGAATAAGTTGGGGGGGGGGAATCAAAATTACCAAAGAATATTTAAGTAGTTGTAAAAATGTATTTCACTTTTTAGTAAAACGAACTTGATTAATTTGAGGTAAATCAACTTAAATGAGCACAGTGTGGAGTCAGGTATTGATCCAGTGGTTTGTGAGCAGCCTGCGCTAGCAGCTGAGCCACAGGTACTGACAGCACTGTATTTAAATATATTTCAACTATGTTGTTTTCTTGGATTACAACAGCTACAGGGATATTACTCTGCTCTCTGTGTCAGGAAAGGTGCTTGCAAGGATTATTCTTAATAGGATTCCGTACCAGTTACGTCCTGCTCAGCGACCGGAACACACCGGAGAGGTCAACCATCGGCCGGATCTCATTGAATGCAAGTGTGGATATCGGCAGTGCTTCTTTGCAGCCGACGTCGATTTTCACAAAGCGTTCGGTTCGGTTGTCCGGGCTGCTCTGTGGGACAATCTGAGAATTTGTGGGATCCCAAAGAAGTTGCTGGACATCATAGGCAGCCTATACACAGGTACTGTGAGTGCTGTACGGAGCGGGAGCAGAAACGGAATTTTCCCGCAGGGATGTGTTCTGGCTCCGACACTGTTCAATCTTTGCATGGACTCGGTGTTGGGTAGGGTTGTGGTAGCCAGAGGCTTGCTGGCGAGGAAAGGAATCCTGACTTTAACTTCGTGGACGATGCTGTGATCTTTGCTGAATCATGCCATGATGATTGCAGCACTTGAGTGAGGAATCGGAGTGTCTGGGTTTGCGATTGTCTTGGATCAAGACTAAGAGCGTGTTTTCAAAGACTTCCTGCATTCAGCCATCAGAGGTGTATTTTTGTCAGGTTGTTTTTGAAAGTGATGTACACCCACTAATGAAGGTTTATATTTTAATAGGTTACATTTTCAACCGGAGGAACAGGAACAACGTGTAAACCGTTTTGTTGATTCTGGATGGAGAACTGAAGGGGACAGAGGAAACTGGCTTGATTTTTGTTCATAAATGGGTTTGTAAGGGTTCCTCTTTGTCCTGATGATTAGTGCTTCTAGCTTCATATTTTGTCTGGGTCTTCCTGTGGTTATGTAGCTCCGGCCTGCCTGGTTCATATTGTCCTGTTGTGATGAGGCACCAAACCAGCGCAGTGGTTTAACAGCTTGGCGACCTTCCTTCAAAGGAATAAATTAGCTGTGCACAATGGAAGCAAGCCTGAAAACCCAAGACAACACGAGGGCAGAGGGCACACATGCACATTTACAATAAATACAGTGCTTTGAAAAAAAATGGTGCCCCGACCATTGAGCTTTCACACATTTTATTTTTTATGAAATCAAACTAAAAAAAAAAAAAATTAGGCTTAGGAGTTTCATAAACTATCTTCTTTAAACCATTGTTGAATCATAATCAAATAGTTATGCACTGCCGATCGGTCAGATAGATTGGATTTCCAACTAAAATGTTGACACTGTTTGGTAAACAAATACGACTATTTCAACTTTCATTTCTGAGTTGGAACAAAGGTATTCTTCTGATTGAGTTAGTTTGCTTTTTCACTGCAGCAGGTGAACTTTCATTTCCAAGTTAAACTAGCCTGAAAAGTTTTACAGTGCTGGTGTCTGGATTGATTCAACTTTATATAACCTTTATTTACAGTCCTGCTCACAGTTATGTCCACCTCTGAATTTTAAATGCAAAATTTGAAATATGTTAAGTAATAAGTGAAAATGAGCCAATTTTGTGTAATCGGAATATTTAATAAAATGTCCAAAGTTATTGAACATTGCATATGAAATACACATAAAATGTAGTTATGGACATAAGTTTACATACACCCTGACTGCACATATTCCATGTTATCAAACAATGTGTATTAAATCAGTTTGAATGTGGACTTTATTTCCATATAAAGTTATTTAAAAATGTCTCTTCTGGTAAATTGTAGCTGAAATGCCTCTTCTTTCGAAGAAGATCTTTCTCTTAAGTTTCAGGGGTGCTTATAACTTCTGACCAGGAATGTAGTTGATCTTTCTGCGGCACTAGAATAACACACATAGAAACACCAAATATTTTTCATGCAAATGCTTATTTCACCATGTGTGCAATTGTGCAAAGCCATGCTCCTTTTCAGCCGTCCACCTTTTTGCAACCATGAGACAGACAACATACGAGCGCGGCCCTTCAGAAATTGTCAAACTGCATCATCATTGGAGAGTGAAATACTCAGATTTGTGTTTGTTTAAAAAGGTGAAACGAGCGAGTGTGTGTGTATTTTGGATATACATGAGGAAAAACGGCCTCTTTTCAGGAACTCACACCTGTGCATGTATAGCTCAAAGCTCTTTAAAGACACCTGACGTTTTCTTTAAGAGAGCCAAGATCAACACACAGACATGCGCACAAACAGAAAAATGCTCACATCAACTCTTTATAACAGACTCGTGGTTGTGCACATTCCGACACAATCACCTTGCAGTTGGGTGAATGAGTCTCTGTCTATCGCACTGCTGTGTGCAGCAGGCGATGCCAACCCACATCAGAGAATCTGGGTCACGTCCCTGCAAATGAAGGACACATTCACACGCGCACACACACACACACACACACACACACACACAGAGTCTGCAGCAGAAGGCTGTGATTGTGCAGCGATGCCTCTGCTGGCAAATCAACAGTTTCATTTATGTGAAGCAGTATGTTCTTATATTAAGAGAAACTATCGTGAGACTAAAAGGCTGATGCCCTTATAAGGAGCATTGGATCAGTGTAAAATTTTAAATATGATTTGCTGTTTAACTGTTCTAATCTAGTCAAGTCAAGTCTGGAAGCATGCACTGTTGTCGCGTGTCGTCGCATCCACGGGAGCACGGAACACCCAGGCAGACAACTGATCCATCCCCACCTCTCGAAAATAACCACCCATCTGCTGCAGCCAGGTGAAGCGTGGGCGTCCCCTTGGACCTCTCCAGACGCTGCAGTCGCTGGAGTGAATGCCTCTACAAGTTCAACACTTTAGCCACATACAGGTACACTTCTGATGGCCGAGTCCAGGAAGTCATTGAAAGCCTGGATCTTAGTCTTGACCCAGGACGTTCGCAAACCCAGACACTCCGATTGCCCACTCGGCTTCTCAAGTGGTGCAGTCAGGGTATCCGTTGATTCCTCAAAGATCACAGCATCGTCCGTGAGGTCAAAGTTCTAAACCACACCACTAATGCAGAAACTCACAGTATTTATCCACAAACATATTCAATATGTGGTGAGTAAAGTGGTAAGAAATGACCAAATACTGTACATCTTAACATGTTTGACGGCACCAATGTTTGCTTATCATTTGTCGTGTTTGTCAGGTATTGTCAATGACGATCAGAAAATCATGCCCACTCTGTAACACGGGCAAAACAATAAAAGCAGGAGGCACATTGTAAGGAGCTAGATACATTTTTCAAGCAAATACATCTATTTTTTTTTTAATCAAAAGAATAAAAAGAAGTGAAATCAGCGGTTGGCTTGAAGGTAAGAAATCATTCTAAAAACTTGTGCTTTTGCAAATGACCTGCAGTTAATGAGCTAATAACGTGCAAAACCATCACTGTGGTCCCTTAAATCAACATTGCTTTTATTTAATGTTATTAAAGCACTGTATCGCCGTCGTGACTGGCAGAGGAGGCAAACATGTTGTCGACATGACGCTGTTCACGGACATGGATCCCGTCCAACAGCTCATATGGCTGTACGGTGAGTACTTCAGTGTGTGTTACACAATACTGATCACTGACAGCAGCGGTAATTAGCACATGGCGTGACAACAACTGATTAACACACAACCGGCTAATATAAGTCTCTTTTTGACACATGCACTCTTCTTTGTAACCTTTTAGCTGACAGTATCAACAAGTGACAAGGACAATTAAGGTGGAAACACTTACAAGGTGGTTATGAATGTCTTTGCCTGTGTCTGTTTGTGTGTTTATTTTTAGCAGGAATAAAATATAGTGATATATAAAATATAGTGGAGAAATTCAGAGGGAGAATTAAACCACTGCCACCAGAATTTGAAAATAGAGAATAGGTACCTTGACTAGAGGTTCTAAATCCATCTGTGCTTCGAGACGAACCAGGGAGTCGGGCTTGACGCGCGGCGTGTAGGTGCAGGAGGGCTAACCCCAAATTGTGTAGAGGCAGCAGTGACGCCCACCAAGCAGCTGCTGGTTGGACTCCGACAGAGCTTGCGATGTACCTCTCGGTAGAGAGACTGCAATTCTTGAGACCATTAGCTGAATTAGAATGAAGCCGCAGGTGTGACATAGAGTTTCAGACCGGTGTTATGAATAGTGATGATTCAGATCAAGCCTCAGGGCATATAAGTGTTCAATAATAATCCAAGGTGACATTGGGATGAGACTGAGTTTTCCT
Source organism: Chatrabus melanurus (assembly GCA_900302635.1). Lineage (NCBI taxonomy): Eukaryota > Metazoa > Chordata > Actinopteri > Batrachoidiformes > Batrachoididae > Chatrabus > Chatrabus melanurus. Next base: position 7,562 of record OMMV01224177.1, on the reverse strand, counting down.
TGGTAATAGTAATAGTCGTACCATGCATATACACTTCTTTGATAATTAAGATGAGAAAAACCAACTGCAAAGTCAGCCAGTCAAAAGGGGCCTAAAGTGTCTGACGTGGTAGATGACATTGGCAATGAAACCATGACGCCGTCGCCACAGTGTTGCAGTGTAGTGACATGTTTAGACCACACCGTGGTATTTGGTAATAACACGTTAGAACAAAATATGTTTTTACGTGTTTTATGGGCACACTAAGAAGGGCTGTGTTTATGGACCAATAGGAACCCAGTTACGGTATGCAGTGCATTATGGGAAGGCTGTGACGTGAGCAGTTAACGGTTGCTGGGCAGAACTGGAAAAGTGATAATAAAGAGCGCACGTTAAGTTATGAGCAGTTTCATTCATGTTTGCTTCTTAAGAACACGACACACACGTGACCCCAGAATTCGAGTTGAAATGGGTGGTATAGCTCAAAAAGGCTGAGGAGGCAGCATAGGCAGCAAAAGTGAGAATGCTATCAATGCTTGAAACCATGAGCCCTGGAAAGAACTCCCAAAACCGAGATATGGAGCAGCATCTGTGAACAACTCGAGTGAGTGCGACGAAGACTAGACTACGTAGGCCGCCAACGGCATGGTGATTACAGTAATAGCGCCACAAAGATGAGAAGGCAGAGTCCCCGAGACCCATCACTAAGTGCCGGTTAGAAATATGTTGCATTCTAAAAAGTAAACACACGCTACTAGGGACTAGCTAAGTGTAGTACTTAGCACAGCAGCTGAGGAGTGACGCACTGACTTTTACCTTTAAGAGGTCGGTAACAGGTTCCATTGTAACACTAAAGGAAAATGAAATGAAATAAAATGAAATGAAACAGACCAGTAAACTGCCGGTAAGCATACCGTCCTGTTGTAAGTATCAGAGCTAAACCAAACGACCACAGAGGTAACAGGCCTAAGGCAGCCAGAGACTGGAAACATAGTCCAGAGTGTTAGCTGAGAAGAAAAATACATCATACATAAATACATAATCCAGTACCAGGAGCTTAATTGCCAAGGTAGTTAGTATCAACTACATGATAAGCGGTGTGGAACTGTATCGATGAGACCGAGGACCCCTGAGCAGAGAACAACACTGGTGTTTGGTAAAAGCTGGTTTTATTCGGCAGAGCAGCAGCAGGAACAGTCTGTACAAACAGCAGTGGAAGTCCGTACAATAAAGTCGTCTGGGTTGCTAACAGACGAGGAGGATGGTCAAGGACACAGGCGAGAGTTTGGTACACCGGAAGACAGTCTGTCAGGCGAACGTATCCATGAGGGAAGCAGCAAACGAGTAATCCAGAAAAACAGGCAGAGGGTCAACACACAGCTATCGAACATACTAGGTTGATGGAACAAAAGTGCTTTGAGTATCTGCATCAGATGGAAAAGGACTATATAAAATGCAGTCCAATTAAACGGTAGTTTAAACTCAGGAAACACATAGAAGCAGCGTGGGTCGGCAACTTAGAATCAAACACAAGGAACAACGTGAGAAAGCAGGCTTGAGAGCAAGACAGTCTGGTACTGGAGTGCTGGGTTGTAGACAGTTATATAGTGCATGAAAGAATCAATGAGGCAGCCAGAGTGCACGTGAATCCAGAAGCCCAAGTTACAGGAAGTAAAGCCACAGAAACCACACATGGAGCAGATATCAAAATAATAGCAAGAGGAATAACTAACATGGAGAAGAACACGAGAATAAATAACACAGAGAGGAAGCATGAGAGTTCACGAGGAGATGGCAAGTAACAATTCTAAAAGAGTTATCAAAATCCCACGAGGCAGAAAACAGACACCAGAGATGTGAGCCATGACAGGAACATTTTAATAATATACCTTTCTTACCAAATTGTTAAAAAGTCCAACCCTCTACAAGTGGCATACAGCAGATGCATACAAAACCTTTTACATAAATTTTATTTTCATTAATTTAATTTAAAATTTGAGTCTTTGCTCACGTGATATTTGATATTTTCAGAAAGCAGTTTAAATTAAAATTTGATAAAAGTACAGAAAAATATGTACATTTCAGTTTCATCCTAAAATCTCATCAAACATAGAAACTACTCTAAAACTCAAATCAACAAATTAAATAAAAAATAAAGTAAATAAATGAAAATACCAAATTATTAAAAACAAATAAATGCATGAACAAATAATTAAATACATTTTAAAAAACTCACATATATTAAATTCACTGAATATTTTGCCCTCACGGACCTGATGTGACAGATTTAGCTGTAAAAGGGACACACAAACATCCAAACTGGTTTTTTTTCTTCTATTTTTAACACATTGGTGATGTCATTAATTGAGTACCTATGGGATAATCAATAATTAAAGAAGACACCTGCTCCTGTTTCAACACAGGTGCTAAATGGATGTATCACAGTCCACAGGCAGGCGTGGCACACTATCTGCTGTGTGGGGAATGTAAGAAGTGAGTTCCAGAACTGACAGTATATTCCTAAACGACTAATACATAGTGTGGTTTAACAAAAGCTTGAAACTCTGCTTAGTTTTTAATAGACAATGGGTTCCTAACTAAACCGATGCACAGATTATCTGCAAACACTGTGGATCAAGAAGTATTTTAGGTACGCAAAAGACCAGTTGCAAATGTTTTCAGACCACAAATTTTGGTTTTGCCAGCAAAAGTGTTTTAAAGTTTCACAATAATCATGAGCAGTCACTCAGTGCTTTGAGTGTTTCAGTAAATGACATGTGAGGAAGGAGGGCTAAAATGATCGAGGCTCCAAAACCGGACAACTTCGACACCAACCTCTAAAATCAAGTGTGAGGAAGGAGCTCACATTAGATCAGTGTGCCACCATAATAACTAGAGGCACAACAGAGTATGAGGCAGACAATTCGACCACCTCCTCTAACCTCTGAGGTTTTTGCCAGTAATAATCAGCCCAAAATTACCACAAAAATAAAACAAGTATTCAGAGAATTCATAGTCTCAGTCCTAGCCATCTACCCATGCAGGTGTCGGTGAATATTGCAAACAGAATAGCAGTGATGGAAAATTATTATTGAGTTAATCACAACAAATCACAATTATAAAAAAAAAAAAAGTGAGTCAAGTTAGTAAATACTCAGTTATAAACTTGTACATATCTTGATCATGCAGACAATGTTTATTGGTCACTACAAATCATAAATATACAAGATGTGTATCACAAACATGAATGCGTTATGAAAACAAAAATGAGGTACAAGAAGCTTTATCACTAATAACTGGTACCCACTAGAAATGGAAATGACTATCATGCCACGACGTCATGTGACAATAATTACCCCCCCCCATAAATCACACTTTCTGCAATAACTTCAAAACAAAGCTAGAAGGACGATGTCACGTGCGTGATGACATCACATCATGCAAATATCAGCATATGGCAATTTGTTTGCTGATTCATATGCACTTGAGATCATCCTTTGAACTCAAAGTTATTGTGGAAAATGTGATTTTCTGATCATTTAATGTCACAATGTCATTTGGTGATATCATCATGACACCACAAACCCCAAATCAGAAAACGTTGGGACGGTATGGAAATGCAAATAAACAAACAAAACCCAACGACAACAAAACAAAAAACCCGCAGTGATTGTTACATTTACTTTGACTTTTTTTTCACTGCAGACAGTATGAATCCAAGATATTTCATCTTTTGTGTGGTCAACTTAATTTCATTTGTTAATATACCTCCATTCCTGCATTTAAGGCCGACAACACATTCCAAAAAAAGTTGGGACACTCAAGCATTTACCACTTTGTAATGTTGCCATTCCTTCTAAAAGACCTTTTGGCATTGAGGATACCAAGCAATGAAATGTTTCAGGTGTTATTTTGTCCAATTCTTCCTGCAAACACGTTTTAAGGCGTGCAACAATATGGGGTTGTCGTTGTATTTTTTGTTTCAAAATTCTCCACTCATTCTCTATTGGGGACAGGTCAGGACTGCAGGCAGGCCAGTCCAGTACCCCTTACCACTTCTTCCACAGTCATGTCTTTGTAATGTGCGCAAAATGTGGTTGTGCATTGTTTTGTTGAAAACTGCATGAACGTCCCTGGAAAAGATGTCATCTTGAAGGCAGCATATGTTGCTCTAAAATCTCAACGTACTTTTTTTCCTGCATTAATGCTGCCATCATAGAAGTGTAAATTACCAAGGACACTGACACAACCACATACATGACAGACTGTGGCTTTTGGACTTGTTGCTGATAACATCTGGATGGTCCTTTTCATCGTTGGTCCGGAGTACACAGCGTCCATTTCTTTCAAAAAATAACTGGAATAGTGATTCGTCTGACCACAATACACGTTTCCACTATGTGATGGTCCAAACCAGATGCCTCCGAGCCCAGAGATGTCTACGGCGCTTCTGGATAAGGTTAACATAATCCTTCTTTTTTGCACTTTAAAGTTTTAAGTGGCATTTGTTAATGTAACTCTGTATTGTAGTGCTTGACAAAGGTTTCTCGAAGTAAACCCTTGCCCATGTGGTTATATCAGCTATTGATGAATGATGCTGTCTGAGGGATCGGAGATCACGGGTGTTCAGCTTTGGGCCCTTGCCCTTTACGCACTGAAATTCCTCCAGATTTCTTGAATCATTTAATGATATTATGCATTGCAGTGGGAGAAATATGCAAATCCATTCCAGTCTTTCTTTGAGAAACATTGTTTTTAAACATTTCAATAATTTTCTCATGCATTTGTTGACAAACTGGGGATTCTCCTCCCATCTTTGCTCCTCAAAGACTCAGCTTTTCGTGGATACTGCTTTTGTACCAAATCATGATTACATGATTACACCTGTTGACATCACAAGTAAATAAATAAATAACATCATTATTTATTTATTTATTTATTTTTTACCAAATTATTAGCCCTAAATTGCCCCTGTCCCAATTTTTTCGAATGTGTTCTAGTCTTGAAATACAGGAATGGAAGTATATTAACAAATGAAACACACAAAACATGAAATATCTTGGGTTCATACTGTCTGAAATGAAATAGAAGTCAAAGTAAATGTAAGAATCCCTGCAGGTAATTTATTTATTATTATAAACTTTTTCTGTTTTGTGGTTGTAGATCACCAGATGGGATCCTGTTTGTTGATTCATATGCACTTGAAAGCATTCTTCTGGCTCTCATACTTTCGAAGTTATTGCAAAAATGTGATTTTCAGACTATTCAATGACCTTGATTGAACTTGACCTTTGACCTTTACATTAATGTCGTTCTGAGATGTTATCACTAGCAAGTCACATGTGCAATATGAATGAAATCGCCCAAGCGCTTCCTGACATATTTGTCTGGACACACACACACAGAGAAAGTGATTGCCAGAGTCTCGTAAACCCTTCAGGGGGCTTGACGAATAAAATCTTTCATTCATTTATTCATTTTTCATTAATTTTCTGCCATTTATCCAGGTCCGGGCCACGGTGGCAGCAGACCAAGCAGCTCAGCCCATGCTTCCCTATCCTCGGCCAAATCCTCAAACTCTTCCTGGGGTAATCCCTCCAGCATGTCCTGGGTCTTCCCCGGGGCCTCCTCCCTGTTGGGCATGCCTGGAAAACCTCCTTAGGGAGATGACCTGGGGCCCTCACCAGACGCCCGAACCACCTCAGCTGGTTCCTTTTGATGCGAAGAAGCAGCAGCTCTACTCTGAGTCGCTCCGGGATATTCGAGCTTCTCACCCTGTCCCTGAGTGTAAGCCCAGATACCCGATGGAGGAACCTCATTTCCGCCGCTTGTATCTGTGATCTTGTTCTTTCGGTCATTACCCAAAGCTCATGGCCATAGGTGAGGATAGGAGCATAAATCGACCGGTAAATTGAGAGCCTTGCCTTCTGGCTCAACTCTTTCTTCACCACAACGGTCCGGTACAGCGTCTGCAGGACCGCAGATGCAGCCCCAATCCGTCTGTCGATCTCATGCTACATCTTACCCCCACTCATGAAGAAGACCCTGAGATACTCCTCCACTTGGGGCACTAACTCTCTCCTGACCCAGAGGGGACAATCCACCCTTTTCGGACAGAGGACCATGGTCTCAGATTTAGAGGTGCTGATCCTCATCCCAGCCACCAAACCTGCCCAGTGCACATCGGAGGTCACTTTCTGATGAAGCCAACAGAACCACATAATCCGCAAAAAGCAGAGATGTAATTACGAGGTCACCAAACTGGACACCCTCCAATCCTTGACTGCGCCTTGAAATCCTCTCAATGAAAATCACAAACAGGATTGGTGACAATGGGCAGTCCTGGCGGAGTCCAACACCCACTGGGACACTAAGTGCTGTCTTGGATGGAAGTAATTACAATGAAATTACAACTGGCTGTTTGCCCTGTGAGCTCATATTTATTATTTGCTTTTTATATTCTAATATACAGTGACAGCAAATAAAAATAAAAAACTTTGTCACTGCTTAAACAGACAAGATATATGGACCAAACTGTACATGCCTTTCTTGAGGACACATTTCTATGGATGTACTTTTCTACTTTCTCTTCTGCTGTATCCACCCACCCTTCTAACCAACATTTTTCTGTAGCACCGAGGTCACACACTAATAGTGGCAAATGTTTCCCTCTTGTGCCCATTTTGCACCATTACAGCTCTGCAAACTGTCCCACCTCCTGATCAGGGTTCATTTAGAGAGAGGTCACAGTCGTGAGACCGAAACACAACAAGGGTCTACCGTCTTATCATGATGATCTATGGCACACAGTCCAAAGACCATAGTGCTAATGCATTTGGGGCATGTCTAACTCCACTTTACTATTTACGCAGCATGAGTGCAAAGGAGGGTGCAAAGAGGTTGTACTGAGCCAGCTAATTAGTCATTGGTGTGTTTTGGGCACAACATGAAATAAACTCACCAGAATATAGTTCTTCTGACTTCCTCAAGGAGGTCCAGCAACTCACAGAGAACCACCTTCTGGAATATTAAAATAAAAAAAATACAAAAAACACCTTTTGGTGTGTGCACGGTACTGCACATCTATACATACTGCAGACAAATCATTAAGTCCAAAAGCTATAAATTACTTGGTGTGACTCAGACAAACCCACAGCTGGAATCTGATTTCATGCTGTGCTCCAAATACTATTACTCCGTTATACACTCACCTGCCACTTTATAGGTACACCTGTTCAATTGCTTGTTAACACAAATAGCTAATCAGCCAATCACATGGCAGCAAATCAATGCATTTAGGCATCTAGACATGATGAAGACAATTCAATTCAATTCAATTCACTTTATTTATATAGCGCCAAATCACAACATAGTCGCCCCAAGGCGCTTCACAAGGGTAAGGTCTAACCTTACCCACCCCCTGAGCAAGCACAATAGCAACAGTGGTAAGGAAAAACTCCCTAGATGTTTTAAGTATAGGAAGAAACCTCAAGCAGACCAGACTCAGAGGGGGGACCATCTGCTATGGCCAAACTATCAATGAAACAGAAATTCAAAATTACAAGCACCAAGTCCAACAAGAG
>OMMV01224163.1:0-10743 GCA_900302635.1 Chatrabus melanurus | reverse complement strand
AATCAACAATGAAAAGACACAAAGGCAGTGGTATACAAAAACTATCCAGAAACTATCAACTATCCATTCCGATCATTCTATTGCCACTCAGCTGCCTAAGTGTGTCACTTTCAATGGCTGCACTCACAGTTTAATGTCTACTTTGTGTGTGGAAGCATCAAAGAATGCCTTCTGTTTTTAAGGGTGGCAAAACGGTTTATCACTCTGTTGTGACTAAGCTGCCTTATTATGTCATTTTCAATTGACATGACTACAAGGTTGTGAATCCTTCTCTGCTCCATTGTTTGACGCAGCCAGGAGATGTATGAGATGCCAGCCGATGCAGTGCACTAAAGGACCTTTCCCAAGAGCAGCTGCTCTTGAGAGAACAGAGCAGAGCAGTTGCACTGTTAGGGCAACTTGGATGATTTCCCTTGTTAAAAAAAAAAAAAAAAAACTATAAAAATTACCTGTTCCAAATGTCAAAATACATGCTTGAACTGCATCAGATTGCATGAAAATGTGCATTTAATTTCAACATTTTCAGGGGCTGGCTCCCCCCATCAAATACCTAGATTCGCCCCTGGCAGGGAAAGTCACACTGACAGCTCTGCAGCTGTCAGTCCACAATTGCTCCAGTCGCCCACAGACAAACCTCTGTGGCCCAATTATTTAAACCCAGATGCCGACTTTTGGAGTCTCGGCGCCATATCTTCTGGTGCCAGAGATGATGATGTTTCCTGAGTTGATAATGGTGTGGAAATTAGTCATTTTTAATCACCTTTTTACCGTATAAATGTCACGATTATAGTGCGGCAATTCTGCAGTCTATTTGCATTTTTCTGTAAATTTGGGATATTTTGCTGCAAAATACTTGCGTGACAGTCTCAAAATACTCGCAAATCCAAATAAAACTCACGTGTTTCATGCAAAACGTGAGTCACGGAAAATCAGGTCGCAAATTTACCGCATGTGAAAAACCACAGGTGAGATAGCCCCTTAAGTAAACGTAGGTAAAGTTAAGCAATTAACAGTCATTAACACCTACTTACAGTTTCAGTCATTCACTGTGCATTAATCCTCTTTCTTGTTCTGTTTACAGCTCTGCAGGGCCTTCAGGAAAGTTAACGCTGAAGCTCTGACACCTAGCTTTCCCCTGGGTCCTAGTGCCCCCCCGCCTGGCTAGTATAGGAGGGGATACATCCAGAACGATAATTTTAATAAAATAATAACAACTTGTATTATAATTTATTTCAACTCATAGTCTTGCTTTTTTATGTTAAGTGCATGCCTGCAATGATTTCCTAAAAAAAAAAAAAAAATCAAAATTATTAGTATTACTATAATTATTGTTAGGGGGGCTTAGGAACATTTTAGGGGGGGCTTCAGCCCCCCTAAAATAGGCCTAATGATGTCTATGCTCAGGCGTGCCTTATATAACATGTCAAAACTGAATTGAAAACAATTATTAAATGTAATAAAAGTAAACACTCATGAAAATTACAAAACTTGGCTATACTGCTTAACCTCAGGGAGCTTTGGGTGCCGCTGGCCGCTAATGCACTGTGACGCGTTGGTGCAGATCCGCTAACTCACCAGAAAACCTCTTATGTGAGTCCGCTTTCAGCCACACTCCCATTCTTAACGGGGATGACAGATGACTCTCTGATTGTTTTATTTCATGTTATGCTCAAAACATGCCCATGGCTAATTAAGCGGATAAATCCAATCCCTTTGCACCCTGTGCCTTATTTTGCACTCAGATTGTGTGTTGTGTAAATAGTGAAAATTAATTTGACACACCCCAAATGGTCTTGTGCCGTAGGCCGTGTGCCATAATTTGTCAAGATAAGGCCCTGAATGTTTTTACGACCCCAGCTGTTTGAAACACTGACACTTTTCTCTAATGACTAAAACGACATGAGCGAACATTTTAGTCGACTGTGATACTTTAGCATAAATCAAAGCATATTAGCATAGCTTTATAGTGTTGAGGGATCCTGTCAAGTACTGGCTGAGCTCTCAGTGAGGTCGACTTAGACGCCAAAGTCAGAGCAGCTTGACCATTTAAGAATTTATTCATGTGTGTCAGCAGCAGACTGCTTTATAACTTTAGACCATGCTGCTTTTTTTCTGCAGATCGGGGAGAAGGCGGAGTTCTTGAACAAATCAGCCCAAAAAAGGTGAGCAATAAATCATTTTTATTGTAGCACATCACATCCACACAGTAAAACAATTAAAGCAAGGAAACTTAGAATGTCACATGTCATCCATACAGCAATGTGAGAATGTCCCACACTCCAATAGTGCCCAAGATAGGCAACAGGCTGGATCAGTACACTTCTGCCATACAGGTGAGCCTCAGCAACGACATTCACAACCCTCAGTGTGTCTGCTCGTGTACGAGTCTATCCTCTATTCACATAGGGAAACAAGGAAGTCAAATCCGCCAAGTCTCCTGTGGCAGATATTCCCACAGGGGGCACACGCAACATCAAGAGCATGTGGGAGAAGGGCAACATCAGCAGCTCCTCTGAAAGTCCGACCCCGGCAAACAAGGTGAGAGAGAGAGAGAGCTCAGCATAGAAAGTGGGAAAAAGAGAAATTTACTAAAAAGTGAGTATGTGATATGTGCCCTTCCTCAGGATGCTGCTGGTATCAAAGTAGGCGTGGCAGGGCGTGTCAATAAGTGGATGGCCAAACCTGCAGAGGCTGAGAAGACTGAGCCAACACAACCAGCAGAACCTGCAGAACCAGCAGCCGCAAAGCCAGCAGTAAGACCTATAAATCCTGTACTCATATACACATTAGACAGTGGTGTAACTCTTAATAACGTGATCCCTTGATATTCTGTACATGCCGTTGTGCTCATTTGCACGTCAACATGCCAGTCTATTGTTGGCTGCAGCCATTTCAGCTGAGCGCCCACTCAAGCCCGTGTTGTAGTCCAGTGACACCACATGGAGAGTTACGTGAACAGCATCTGCATGCAAAGTGAATTCCCTTGCACGCTGCATGAAAAACTGTTTGTATCCCAACATCTTGGGTAGAAGTAGAATATTATTCCCCACTGAACTAACAGCATACGAGCACCTCTCTGCACCAGTCACACGGATTTCACAGTTATCTCACCGCACATGTGCAAGCATCGAAACAGTAATAACATATTTGTTGTGTTTGATTCTCTGTAACACAGAGATGTGTTTCTGTTTGACTTTGTATTTGATCATGAGAGCATGTCTTCCCCCTCCTTTGAGTTCTCCGTCGGTCAAGGTTAAAAGGTTAGGCCCAGCATCTATATTTATCACAAACAGACATTATTGTCATCGATCTTACAGCAGAAAAAAAACAGCAAATAATGCTGAATTTTAAGTGCTGGGTTTATTCATATATTTTAAATAGCAGAGGTCACTTGTCAGACACTGTGTGCTTTTCTTAAAGGTGCTAATCTCACTGGATCTTCTGGAGACATGACAGTATGTCCACATGCCGCAGCAATGCTGAACGACGTGTGACATTGTTCTGATGTGAAATTTATGTGCGAGTTATCTTTAGCATCAAACGTCTTGGCCAGAGACAAGTTTACAACCTCAGCCTTTCTTATGCAGCAACAATTCCCCCTGATGGAAAAAAGCTGCACAGCAGCAATGATTTTTTTTCTTGCAGATTTGCCATGTGGTTTAATTCTCTTCTGCCTTTTTACAGTTTCACAACTGAAATATTTTCTCAGCTTTCCGCTTCAAACTTTTCCTCCTCTTCTTTGCTTCCTCTTCAAACCGTTAAAGGTACCACTTTGAAAAAAGGTTGTCATGAATCAGACGTGCAGAACTCTGCAGCATTAGATGCAGATTGTGTTCTACTGTGTCACAGGATGTGAAACCGGCTGATGCTGGCAACAAGAGAGGTCTGTGGGAAGCAAAGAAGAGCTCTGCACCTGCCAAGGTAACGTGCACACTCCCACTGTGAGACACAGGCAATGTTTAAGCTTCAAAAGCTTAATAATGACACAGTCCTGTTTGTGTCATTCAGCCTAATATACCTAAACCAGGCTGGGTATGATCAATGCATGTGACATTTTAAAGTTCTAACATTATACACCATTTCAACAAGTTAATATAGGTCACCTGAGACCATATTCATAAACGATGTGTATGCACAAAAACTCTGCGGATGCCTTTTCCCACACATGAAATGGAATATAGCATTCATAACCATCTGTGCATTAGTGTATAAATACCTGCAACAACGAATCAATGTGTTTTCATAAGCTTAGATTGAGCCCATCATATCTACATGGGAGCGGGCCCCCTCATGGAGACGGCCATGTTGCACTGCCATGATGATACAGTAGCTCAAAAGGGACATATTTAGTCCATCTTTCGCATTTTGCAGCGCATCTGGAAGACTGAAGAAAAAAGAAGAGGAATCAGTGGTTGCTCCCCTATACACCATCTACTGGTTGCTAGTGCAGGATTACAAGCTTGAGAGCCCTCATTTTTATGAAATGAGGGATCATACATAGTGCTTATCTCAAGCGAAGGCAAGGGAGCATGAATTTCTGTCACCAAAGAAGCAAAAACGTGAAGGGAAACAATATCGTGACTGGTGATGGCATAATGCAGTCTGCAACCTCACCACTACATGACACTAAATCCTACACACTGCAGCTTTAAAGGAAGAACGTGCAGTGAAAATGTGCATACCTCAGTCGTACTTCAGACCATGTGTACACATTTTTCAGGTCAAGCCAAGCCTGACAGTGTGAAGTGGAAATGAACAATAAGGCAAGACAGAATTTAATTTTAAACAAAGCAGCCAAATTCACAGAGCATGTATTTCTTATTATCATTAAAATATGGTTTATGTTCAGGCACACACACCTGTATTAATATGTACAGTTTACAATTCACAACCTGCATTGCAAATAATTGAGTTTGTACTAAATTACAAGCAGCACTGGCCTTGGAGGCCACCATATCTTGGCTTTGGAAATGAAAGAGACTGACAAACAAACTTATTTTTAACCACACCTGCTCCTAATTTCCATCATCCATCCAGCATCCACCAACCACCCACCAGATGGCAGTATTTAGCAGATAGCAGACGGGTCTTTGGTATATTACATAAACAAAATTTATTTGCCTTTCAGATTGATGTGGTGTGTCAAAGTTAACCAACATCAAGTCAATTTGTCCTCATTATATGCCCTTTTAATTTGGTCATTTATAAGATGAGAGCATATGTTGCGTTTGAGTTATCATGTTAAGCCGGTATCTCACTGGGTTTGCGACTGATAGAGCTAATTCAGCTCTTGGTCTCAATGTAGTCTGAAATTATTCTCTAATCAGTCAGAATCAGTATCCCAATTCACTAAGTAGTTGCTCGCCGTAATTTCATTTGCCTGTGGATTTTGAACATGTTCAAAACCCTGGTGGCGAATGAACGACTGCTTATTTTGGCTAACGTGTCTCTAACTAGTCGCTAACTAGTCTTTTAACTCACCAAGTAGTCTTCAATAGACCGCTACCACGTTGCCTCCCGATCTGTTTCAATTGCCCAGTTCGCTTCATTTGCTACAAGGTCGGATCATGGTCAAAATGCAGTCGCCGGTCATTAGCGAGTAATTAATGAATTGAGGACGACAGACATACGGTGGCTTAGCGAATATTCATGAAATATTCTTCAAAAAGACGCCCAGCGGTCATCTAATTTGTTAAATGGTTGTCAAAAAGTAGCAAATATGTCGTCTCAGTGTCACCAAAAACTTGGCCAAATTCACAGAGCAGTCGTCTTAATGTTCAGTCGTCGCAGTCGGCAAACAGTCATCTCTCAATGAGCCTTAACAAACAGGAGGGGATAGACCATTCACTCTATGCATTTTACAGGATATATTCCTCGATTTTTCCAAAGCCTAGGAATATCAGCCCTCTTATTATTGCATTTTATTTATTTATTTATTTATTTTATTGATTATGAGTGCTATAAATACTCATTCTTGCATTGCGTGTGAGGTGATCGCCTCTGTGACTTTCTCCCATTCAGTATCTTTTCTTTTGTCTATAATTCCAGAACTGAGACCACCAAGTAAAACATATTAAATTTCGTCCCCCATTCCAATGACTACCTCAATTTCTCATTCAGTGAAATTACACCTTTTCTGTAATGTATTTTTTTTTCATTGCCATGTCTAAAAACCTGCAGTGCATACAGTATTTTTTTATATGCAAATTAGTACTTGAGGTAGTGTCTACATCCGTTCATGGCTAAAGATGGGAGTGCCAAGCAGACTCGTGTGTATGTGCGTAAAATTTTATTATAATTGAAATTTATAAAAGAGGATCATGTGTATGCATAGCTTTATAACTCAGCTCAGCTTGTTTATTTCAAGCTGCATCAGTGGTAGAAATCACACTTCAAAAGACATTTTTCTGCTCGCCAGATCAAGACGAATCATTTGATCTGGATTATTTCAGTGAGTTTGGGAGACATTAGAGAAGGAATGCCAACACTTAGTTTAATTTTATTATGTAATCATGACAGCTCAAAAACATTGACTCTCTCATCATAAAGAATGCTTTAAAAATAGTTGGCATTTGATCTTGGAATTGCTCAGGGAAAGGATGTTCCAGGTGCTCACCAACATGAGCCGCCTCAGGTTTGGACCTGGGGGCCCCGCGCAGTGGACGATCCCTCAGTGTTGAGGACCTCAGCAGTTGGAGAAGGCCAAGGACACGCTCGCGTTTCAACTGGCTGCAACATATAGATGGCTACTTTTGAGAGGTGGCGATGGAAAGGTTGTCTACCTGGATGGTTGTCATTTAGGACCTGGGGTGGTTCCGTGGTGTGGTGGATGTAGCGACGTGCTGCACCAGCGCATGCTCCCAGACTTGATTTGACTTGACTTGACTTGATCTTCTTCTTGGATGTGGCTAAACTTAAAGGCAGTCATTGCCATTGTGAGACACTACCCTGTATAAAGTTTTCATATCTATTGCAAGCAAATAAATGGAGATCAACACAAATGCAGCATGTTGAAATCTCTCATTGGTAAAGGCCCATCCATACTCTGATGATTGGCCCAGCGTTTGCCGACAGAGAGTGAAAAGTTGATTGACTTTGACCAGCGCCACGGTCCACCGGGGTGCACCAGACTCTGGGGGGGCTGGGTCGGTGTCAGTGGAGTGGTGCTGGTATTCATCATGGGCCCGGAAAAATTTTGAACATGCTTGAAATCTTTGACATTCATGCTGGAACGCCAGCAGGAGTTAGGCTCCGCTGCCACTGCGTCACCTCCGCTAGTCCCCGCTTGCCTCCGCCGGCCTCCACTGGCCAACATCGGAGGAGAGGGTGGACAGCCTGGAGAGGCTGCGACAAGAGCATGAGCTTGAGGTCCTTGAGGCTGGTGGTGATGAGGTCGCAGAGTTGCATCACGTTTGTGTGGGGTGGGCTGTGCTGCGTGGCATCTCGGGCATTGGGTTGGCAATTGGCTCCACCTGGCTGCGCTGCTGCTCCGTGGAGTGCGCTGCCAGTGCGCCTGTCCTCCGACGGCAAAAGATGAACTGTGTCATGGTGGGTCGGTGGACCGTCGCCAGGTATCGGGCTCTGCCAGTTAGGCGTCGCCCTCCGCTGAGCTACGTCGACCTGCGTTGAAGACAGGAAATTTGGACCCCTGGAGCAAGCCTTCTCCAGTGTTTCACAGAGCTATTTGAGAATCTGCTACGTCGGCCAGCGTCAGCTACGTCACGTCATAGTGTGAATGGGCCCTAAAGAATCCTTTCTTCTAGATTGTGTATCACATGATTATATTAGTCAATGTTACACACGATTTACAAACTGGTTGCTGAATTCTTCTTCTCCTTTTTCATTAATCTTTTGTTTTTGCTCTGTTCCGTTTTGGTTGCAGGTTGCACCTGGAGGCAAAGGCAAGTTTGCCACCAATGGTAAGCTTAAGTGAAGTACATGTGCACCCATTCAATGCTAACTTTGGATTTATCAGTCATGGTGGAAGGTGAAGTCAGAAGAAACTGGGTGGGTGAGGGAGCAGGCCGTGATTGATTTATGGCAGCCCAGCTTCCTTTGGAGGGAGACCAGCCATTCACTGTAAATCAACCCTGCTGCTCTGGATTTTTGGGGCTGTGGCATTATGATCTATATTTATAAAAAGCCTCACCATGACCTTGCTTCCCAATATAAAGAGCTTTCCAGACTCCTGGGATGGCTGTCGAGTCTTTGTGGTGCGAAGCTCACAGAGCGTCACCTGCGCTGGCCGATGCCACACAGTCGACAAGCCGTTAGACATACCAGAGTGCAGCTGCTTGATTTTCACATTACAGCTGACTGCCGGGGAGGATTACGAAACATTCAAGGAGCAAATCAGGCTCGAGCTCCAGACTTTTTCACTCAGTGCGAACGATAAAGGCCCCATATGTGTTGTTGATGATGATGGTGCCATCCCAGAACTGTTGGGTCAAAATTCAGACTTCTTCTCCCAGGCCAGTGCGCAGCCAAAAGGAATGGAAAAAGCGTTTGTCGAGTATCAGCTTCAACCCTGAAAAGTGATCCTCGTTTGTGACCGCTGCAGAGTTTAATTTGAAATAGACCTGCTGAGGAGCGATGACAAATTTAGTCCTCGTTGTTCAAAATAATTTTATGGTTTAGACTGTAGTGTACACATCAGCTGAGGAACACTGGGTCATATGTATATCAACACAAATGCATGAAAATACCTGTGCATACACATTTAGGGCCATATATATTTGGACAGTGACAAAAAGATTTTATTGTAGCTGTCGGTCACAGTATGTTAGAGGTGAAAGCAAATAATGAATCTGAGCTTGCGGTGCAGACTGTCAGCTATAATTATGTGAATACTTCCAAACTGGGTTACCACTGTATGAATTATGAGGTTTTTTGTGTGGGTCACCATATTAAACGTAATGCAGCGTGGTGACCAAGCGGTTAAGTGCGATTGCTTTCAAAGGAGAAGGTTCCCGGTTCAAGGCCACCACTGCCCATTCTCCATGTGATGTGGAGTTGTGTCAGGAAGGGCATCCGGCATAAAACTTGTGCCAAATCAATATGCATATTTGATATGCTCTGGTGACCCCAAGTTGAAAATTGTGAGAAGCTGAAAGAACTTACCGTAATTAAGGTAATACAAGTAACTGGAAAGTTGTGTGTTATTCCATCATTATTTTATTGATAACTAGATGCAGTACCCGGCATTGCGCGGGAGACAAAAGGAAGATGGAATCTGCAAATCAGTATTACTGCATTTGAACATTTCATGTCTTTATTACAACAGTTGCAATGCAATTGATTCTTTAGGTGTTAGAAGATTGTTTATCTTAATGGCTCAGGATAAACTTTTTTAGATTTTCTCTATTTTTATAATAAATTTTTTAATGAAGTGTTTTCCTTTGTAACGAATGTAATAATGCACCATCTTGAAATATCCAACCCAAATATTTGAATGAAAAAGGAGATTAATGGAGGATTTCTTCACGGGGATTTGTTACTGTTTACTGGCCGACTGACTGCAAATAAGACTGGAAATCTGGTTCTGGACAGTAGCAGTTTGGACAGTCGCAGTCCAGGAGCTGTGATTGGGGTATGGAGTTACTGTAAGCATGATAAATTCACACAGTAAAAGAATACTAACCACACAAAGTACAATAATCCCAGCACAAATATGACAAATATCCACACCCGCGTAAACCAGTGTTATGGAGGGAAACCGGATGAGACAATGCGCATGCGTAGCTTAGCTCGCTGACAAATATGATACCTTGTGGTTAAGCAATGCTTCCTTGACAAAGTCCATAATTGTTTTTAAACAGTCCGTGGATTAGGAGGAACTATTGGTCTTCAAGGCGAATCACACAGGCCGCACAACAACAACAACGCTGTGTGTGCTGGTACTCAAAATGTCACTCAGTGTCTGTGTGATTGCCGAGAGCGGCCGGAGGACGGTTCAGCGGAGGGTGTACAAGAGATGTGCAATGCATGACGGGAAAAAGAAAAAAAACAGAGTGATGCAAGCATAAAATGGATAAAATAACAAATGCCCTGCAAAAAAGGAAAGCATATGACTCAAAAACCTTCCCGTGATCATGGTGAATCTGTATACCAATTATGGTCTGTGCAATTGGAAGGATGTGTGTGTACACAGAGGACAGACAGACAAACAGTGTGTTTTATATTTTATATTCATAATAATAATAGGCAGCACAGTGGCTTAGTGGTTAGCACTGTTGCCTCACAGCGAGAAGGTCCTAGATTCGATTCCGACCTGGTCCTTTCTGTGTGGAGTTTGCATGTTCTCCCCGTGTTTGTGTGGGTTTCCTCCTGGTGCTCCGGCTTCCTCCCACTTCCAAAGACATGCAGGTTAGGTGAATTGGTGACTCTAAATTGACCGTAGGTGTGAGTGAGAGGGTGAATGTGTTTGTCTGTCTATATGTGGCCCTGCAATGGACTGGCAGCCTGTCCAGGGTGTCCCCCGCCTCTCACCCAATGACTGCTGGGATAGGCTCCAGCCCCCTGTGACCCTTAACTAGAATAATCAGGTTCAGAGAATGAATCAATTAATAATAATGCACTTTTTAAAAATATTTGACCTTTCATACAAGAAAAACAGAAATGTGCTTAAATTCAAGAAGAAGAATAAGTTCAAGGGTCCGAGGCCCATTGGTGCTGGTGCTTATCCCCAGATTCCATAGTATGAAGCAGATGAGAATCTATGATTCCCCCTGGACAGGACGCCAG
>OMMV01224146.1:0-15256 GCA_900302635.1 Chatrabus melanurus | reverse complement strand
CACATCTCACCCGTGTTCCACATCTCAAGTTCCTCCTCAACGCCAAGTTTCTCTCAGTCCAGCATGAACCCCCAGAGGAGAGATGTCCTAGTGTTCCTGCTCCAGAACCAGAATGACCAGCTGCTGCAAGTTCATGAGATGTTGGCCAGGAGAAGGAGGAGAAGAGAACCCAGGCGGCCGTTGTGTGCGCTACCGCGCATTCTTTGCGCAGTTCATGCGCGAATCATGCGCAGTTCATTAGTGATTTGTGCGTGATCGTTCCGTAGTTCTTGCGCAATTCATCGGTGATTTTTCATCGCGTAAATCAGCGAAAATGGTCAAATTCTCGACGGACAAGCACGCACAACCACATTTTATGCGTGATTCATGCGTTTACGTGCTAGTTGGGCTGTGTGACCACGCCTTTAGGAAATGATGCCAATCTGATGGAAATGATGCTGCCAATCTGCCGCATGGAATTATGGCTTTTGTATTTTCATCATCTTTAAGTAAATGACGCCAGCCAATCTGACGCAAATATGGAAATATGTATTATTTTTATTTTAACATAGATGTTTTCGCTTAGACTAAGGACTCATATCACCGTTTGTGATGCTGTTTTACGTACCATACGTTATTTATCATTTGGAATTTCCTTACCCTCAGAGGAGATTTACTGACGTGGGAGATTTACTCCCAGGTGAGGTCTGCAGTCAGACTCTCTTGATTAAAAGGGAACTCTGGAATTCAACCTGAGCTCTATTTTTAGATATTTTTGAGTTTCATGTTTTCACCTGGGACAAAAATGATTTTAAATCGTGCAGTATTGATTTAGAACACAAATACTGTCGCAGGCTAAACAGCTACATAATGTAACTGTACTGGGCAAGCTCAAAACACAGTAAACCACTTCCTGTCGCCACTGAAGAGGCGTAAAGTGTCTCGTAGCATGGAGAGGATCCCTACCATTACCACTTGGATTGCTGAGAAGGGGCTCGCTAATTGTTTTTAGCTTGCCCCATACAATTACATAATTTTTAGCTGGTTAGCCTGTGCCGTGTTTGCATTCTACACTGCGTGCACAATTATTAGGAAGGTGAGTATTCTGACCGTATCATGCATTTCTATGCATATTTTCCAACTCCAAGCTATATAAACCCAAATGCTTATTGGATTTAAGCATTCTCAGGTGATATGTATTTGTGTAATGAGGGAGGGTGTGGCCTAAAGTGAATAACACCCTATATCAAGGTGTGCATAATTATTGGGCAGCTTCTTTACTTCAGGCAAAATGGGCCAAAAAAGAGATTTAACAGACACTGAAAAGTCAAAAATTGTAAAATGCCTTTCAGAGGGATGCAACAGCTAAGCTATTGAGGCGTGATTAACAAACAAGCTAACATTTTGTTGTAAATAGTCAACAGGGTCGCAAGAAACGTGTGGAGAAGAAAAGATACAAATTAACTGCAAAAGACTTGAATAGAATTAAACGTGATGCTACCAGAAACCCGTTATCCTCCATTTCCACTATATTCAAGAACTGCAACCTACCTGGAGTGTCCAGAAGTACAAGGTGTTCAGTGCTCAGAGACATGGCCAAGGTAAGGAAGACTGAAACAAGACCACCACTGAATAAGACTCACAAGTTGTAACATCAAGATTGGGCCAAGAAATATTTGAACACAGATTTTTCAAAGGTTTTATGGACAGATGAAATGAGAGTGACTCTTGATGGACCAGATGGATGGAGCTGTGGCTGGATCACTAATGGACATAAGGCACCACTTCGAGTCAGACGCCATCAAGGTGGAGGAGGGGTACTGGTATGGGCTGCTGTTATTAAGGATGAGCTAGCTGGACCTTTTAGGGTTGAAGATGGATTTAAATCAACTCCCAATCCTACTGCCAGTTTTTAGATACTTTCTTCAAGCAGTAGTACAACAAAAATCAATACTGCACTGATTAAAATACTTTTTGCCTCCAGTGAAAAGAGACCCCCCCCCCAAAAAAAAATTTCCGGCGTTCTCCTTTAAGTGCACACAAATAAAAGATGTTTTATCAAAAGTATTGCTGTAGTATATTCTTGTGTTCTGGTATTCTTGTGTTGTCAGCAGTGTTCTTTGACCCAAATACCTTTCTTTTTTTCCCCTTTTTTTTTTTGGCATAGCAGTAAATTGACATTGAAAGCCAGAAGAATGGAGAAGGGCTTCAGAGGACAAATTGAAGATTAATATGAAAATGGTGCTTTATAAATATGAGATTCAGAAGTTAGCTTGCAGACAGAAGTACTGATGGAGAACTGGGTGCAGAAATAACCCACAGAGTGCAGTCTTAATGTAACAACTTGAAGAGGGTATCAGGAGTGTTGTGCAACTGAAAAAGTAAGGCAAGGGTTAAAGGTCAGCACACATGCATGAGGCCAAAACGCTGGCAGTGAAGGAAAAGTCCTATATAGGCCCTGAGACCCATTGGTGCTGGTGCTTATCCCCCGATACCGTATCGTGAAGCAGATGAGAGTCCACGACTCCCCCTGGACAAGACACCACCCCAATGCAGGTTACTTCCACAACCAAGGCTGGTACAATTTACAGCTGGGTGGACTGAGACAATGCAGATGAAGTGTCTTGTCCAAGGACACAGACAGGTGGTGTGACTGGGAATTGAACCTACATTAGTAGCCCAACGTCTTATCCCACTAAGCTACCTACAGAATAAGAAACATGAGAATCAGGGGTACAAATAAAGTAGGAGAAATATCGAAGGAAGTGCAGAAAAGTAGGTTGAGGTGGTTTGGACATGTGATGAGACGAGATGATGATTATGTCAGTAACACTGATAACAGTGAAAGTGAAGACAGAGAGGAAGGCTGAGGTGGATGGATAGTGTAAAAGGAAGACTTGAAAGACAAGGTGTCAGAAATGTCAACCCCACATAGAGGTGGGAGAAGATGAAGAGAAAGAAGATTGAATCAATTTTGAATATTCACAAGTGAATGACACAACCAGCCATCATATGTGCATCTAAATACAACAACCTCATTTAGCCGTCTAGCATAACTCGGTGCTAAATTTCATATTTATTCGTCCATTGAATACAAATCTGATCTCCCCCCCAAATGACTCAAGAGTGTTTTCATACATTTGAACACTACTGAAACTTAACTTCACGTTGTTGTTTCCAACCTACGCTTTTCTAGGTCAAAGGTCACAGAGAAAGAATACTGAACTATATTGAGAAGCAAATCAAGCTACAATCAGCTCCATACTTGAAGTATTGTGACAGTAACATTTTTTTTCCATTTGTTCTCAGAAGTTCTCAAAAACCGTGTGACTGCACAAAAAGGACACTAGTGAGGGAAGCCACCAAAACTGTGCATAGTCAAACTTTTGTCTACTGCCTTGGTTCTCTAGTGGTACGCCGCGCCAGAGTCAGTTTTTTCAGAGGCTGATACAGAGCTCCGAAGTGATGATGTCACAACCTCTAAGGGAAAATGAATGGCCCAGTCCCAGTGTACGGACTCACAGACTTTGAAATGCGTTCATGCTAAATGCTTGAGGGTGTAGGGGTGTCCCACTGTTAAATCATCAAGTGCATGCAGTACCGTAGCCAGAAATTTGGTGGTGGGTGGTCGTACATGAAAATAGGTCTGCGAATTAAATTGATCTAATACGCCTATGTGTTTAGCACACACTGTCTTTGTGCAACTTACAACATTATCACATGTATTTTGTAATCATCGCCAGTTTTCTAATTGCGCAGGCCAATGTTTAGCACAATATGAATTATAAGCTTGTCCTTTGGTCCATTCACTTCTGCCGCTCCGGGCACAAAACAAACTAAGCCCGACTCATAAGGGAGATCAGAGGCCTGGGTCAGTCAGGTGAGTGGATAGCCATGGAACTAACTCAGGATAATAATAAATTTCATGTAGCCTTCATTAGTAGTCTACATTTACATGTATTCGCAACATCAGAACTTCGAGAGACTGACCTCACAGAGAACCAGATACGTTGGCGTGTCGCCTCTGTTTTGAAGACGGTGAGAGGTAATCCAATTCTTCTTAAAAATCTGTGATTTTTACGAAGAGTCAATGATAGCTGTTAAGCCATCGTAATGAATTGTCAGGCTTTGTGTCATATCGCATACCAGAGCGGTACTGGACCCGCTCACACCATGCGCGTGTGTCCGACGTGCGCATGTGTGGGGCTACGTTTCAGCCAGTGCATGTGAGTAGAGCATGAGTGAACTGAGAGTGGTATATTGTGCATATAGTGCCAACTTGTCTCTTGCTCCATTTTGGCATACCGGAGCGGGACCGGACCTGCTCACACCATGTGTCTGAAGCATGACTGACCCAGAATGTATCTGTGTATTATTAAGCCTGAAACACTGGTGAAGTGGGGGGAGAGTACTGCTCACATGCTTTGGTTTCAGCTGCGCTGTGTTGTGTGGCTGCTCAATCTTTCCACATCATTTGTCTTTGACAATATGTTTTATTCTACACTCTGTATCTTCTGTGACCGTTTTTTGGAAAGTAAATATATGGAGACTCATTCATAGTAGCGACATAAAGTTTTTTTTCTAACATATAAAGAAAAATGACCAAACTGGTGGGGAGGGTGGAGCTTTTAAGTGGTTTGGTGGGTGGCTGCCCACCCACACCCACACCCACCCGTGGCTACGTGGCAGAGATGAGGGCTCTTAGGCAGACATTTTGAGCCCTTTTCACCCAGTTTCCGTAGGTCGGCATTTCTGCAGACTTTGGTTAAGGGAGTTACCCATAGTTCATAGTGTTGTGACATCAAACTGACGGTTACCAGGGGAAACCTGGAAGTTAAGAAAGTAAACAACCGTTATCTAGCTGCAGCCACAGACCCACTACAAACCACATCCCTTCAAAAATGGAAAAATGAAGAAAACTTGGTATATTGGGTGCACAGATGTGCATAAATTTACAAAAAAAAGACAATAAGAAATCAGAGAAATGCAAACATATTCTGTATTACAGACATAGTTTGTTCATCAATCAATTATTTAAATTCTTGCTTGTTGATGTTTTAAAAAAAATAAGGGTGAGTAAATTAATTATTGGATAATTAACTCTCATCCACTCTGTAAGGCAAGAGCCGAGAACATGTTCAAATCAGGCAATCAGCTCCTTAAATATCTTGGTCGTGAAGAAAGTAACAAAACAAAAAAGAAACAAACAAAACCTAAAATAAAAGGTCTCAAACCCACACAAAAGTATCCCAATGATTAAGACTTATGCATTTTAATTACATATAAGATTTCCATCCATTTGGATTATATTCTTAACATAAACATTAATAAACATAATGTGTGGTTAGTGTGTCACTGTGTCATAAATGAAACAGGTAAAAATGAGACTTAGGTAACAGCAGGCTACTAATAAACTCAATGTGTTTTAAAGTCCTTCTCTGTTCCACCATGAAGCTGTGACTGGTGTGGTAATACACAATAGTTGCAGGCAGTCTGGACTTCTTTGGGTGTTTAAAAAATACTAGTAAGTGGAGTGGATTTGACTAACAAAATAAACACACAAAAAACATGTATTTGATGGGGTGTGACAAAATCCCTTTTTTAAGTGTCTGTCTGTCTGTCTGTCTGTCTGTCTGTGTGTGTGTGTGTGTGTGTGTGTGTGTGTAGGGTGACATGTCTCCTCTTCCACCTGGTTCCTATGTCCGTGTCATACACTTATATTTATGTCAGTTACTTAATTTTGTTTATTTACAAAACGTATAAAACTAACTAAACTCATCTTCCCAAATACTTAGGGGTATTTTAGGGGTATTTTTCTGTAGACTTTGCCAAGACAACAGCATTAAAACTACAGTGCGTAGGATTTAATGCCATCTAGTGGTGAAGTTGCAGATTGCATTATGCCTTTGCCAGTCACGATTTTGTTTCCTTCACATCTTTGCCTCTTTGGCGTTGGGGATCCATGATTCCTTGCCTTGTCCTGTGATAAATAATATGTATGATCCTACATTTCACAAAAAATAGGGTTCTCAAACTTGTAGAGTGGGTAGCTCAGTGGATAAGAACGTAGCCTGCCCATATGTAGACCTGGGTTTGAATCCCCCTCATGCTACTTGTCTGTGTCCTTGGACAAGACGTCTCAGTCCACCCAGCTGTAAAAAGGGGTACCAGCGTTGGCTGGGGAAGTATTGTGTATCGGCCTGGCGTCCTGTCCAGGGACAGTTCTAGACTCTCATCCACTTCATGCTACAGAATCCGGAGATAAGTACCAGCACTCAGGGGCCTATACTTGTTAGCCTGCACCACCAACCAGTAGACAGTGTATAGGGGAGCAACCACTGAGTAAGTATGTCCCTTTTGGAATACTGTATCAACATGGGGCCCGCTCCCATGTAGATATGAAGGGCTCATTCTGACAAAAACACATCGATTTGTTGTTGCATACATGAATACACAGATGGCTATGAAAGTTATATTCCATTTCTACTAATAAACACCCCTAAATCCTACACACTGTCGCTTTAACCCTTTCAGTACGAACGGGACACATGTCCCAAAAGCCCATGCATTTAGGCCTATTCCGTATTATAGGAGCACCTCTTTTATGCATGCATGGCGGTTGAATGTTGACAACTCTTTATAATCGTGGAAGAATCATCACATTCCTCAGTAAGTAGGCATTAGTTCTGTAGCTATTTGACTGAATTTGTGATTTTACAGATTACCATTGTTTTTTTCAAGTGTTATACCTTTTATTTAGATGGTTATTTCAACTTTTACACTCGTAACATGTTCAGTAATGAAGGACTGGGACTTGTATGTCCCACCAGTATTTCTCAGTGGAACATATGCGCCCCACTAGTCTTAGGTATTAATTTGTGACAGGTCTTGCATAGCAATTCAATGCACTAACATTTACTTAAGTTGTATTTCTTATTTTTGCAGAAAATGTCCAGGAAAAAAAAGAAACTCGAACAAAAACTCAATGCAAAGCATGTGATGTCCCTTTGTGTTTGAAGTGTTTTGAGGCATATCACAAGTTAAAAAAAACAAAAAACAGGCTTTTTAAAATTTGATATATGCCTCAAAGGCTTATTCATTATTATTATTATTATTGCATGTTCACTATTGTTGGGATGCATGTATCCCACTATAAGATACAACTGGGACATATACAGTTGTGGTCAAAAGTTTACATACACTCATCATGGGCACGGATGTCATGGTAATTTTTTTTGGATGTTAATGATTTCTTTGAACTGTTCTTTTGCCAGGGTGAATGATTGTAATGATGATTGTAAACTTCTGGCTGCAACTGTACGTCCCACTTCCTGTTTTCTAAATAAAGATGTTTGCTGCCAACAGAGTTGTTCAAAATTAGATGTTTGATCACAAAATTTACATTTATACCCAATAGATAACTTTAATTTGATGTACTGTATTCAGCATTGAAAGGGTTAATACAAGCAGAATAAAAGGAGGGGAAAAATATGCTTTTTGTTTATTTAGGACCAGCAGCAGTTCGTGACCCTTTTTTTTTTTTTTCTTTGCTGCATCTGTGCTGAGCACTCTCCTCTCTTTATTCTAACCCGGGGCTGTCTCTCAGCGCCCTCAGAATAAAACCTGCGCTCTGATTGGACGCGCGCCTCGGCGCGTCACGACGCTCGGCCGGCTCGTGACGCAGTCCGGCTCTTCCTCCCGTTCGTCTCCCTCCCTCCGGGCTGTTCCGGATGAGCCGCCTCCCTCCCTCCGCCCCCGTGATCCTCTTATCAGCGCATAAGCGGCCAAGATGAATGTTGTAAACCAGGTAAGGCTTTGAGCGCAAAAACCGTCCGTTTCAGTCGCGTTCTGTTCGGCAGCTGATGCTCGTTTAGCCCGACTCGTTTTTCTTAGTCACGCGCTCGAATAAAGGTGATTGTTATTAAGATTTTAAAAAATATATTTTTCACCACGCATCTGTGCGTCTGTAATGCGCTGGTTTCGATCTGTTGAAGGAGAGATTGTAATTTACGCACGCGCGTAAAGATTGATGTTGGCGCAATGGAGGAGCGCGCAGTTTTGCACAGTGGTGATGCTGCAGTGGGAGCGATGGAGCGGCCCGCTGCCAGTCCGAAAACAGCGCGGGATGTCCGCACGCTGCTGCAGCATCCACATCCAGCAGGAAGGATGCTTCTGGCTTTTCTCCCGGGAGGATCCGCTAATTGATCCAGACAGCCAACCCGCAGCCGCAAACACAAACAAACAAACAAACGTGATTTTTTGGGCCCTTGGTGTTTTCGGATGCCCGCATTAGGCCCCGCACATAACAAGACAGTCTTCATTGGCATAAACGGGCACGACTGGAGCGCTGAGAGAGAAACTAAACTGATTTCTAGAAAAAAAAAATGTGCATGTGTTCTGCCAGCGTGTGCGTCATCTGCTTAATGTGGATGTTTGGAATCAGAGAAAAGCAGCGCTGATTATTCCTGTGCGGATATTTATTGGCGCACAGACGGACACGCCGCCTTCGTTGCGGCGTCGCATTCACCTGGGCAAATAAATAAATAAAAACACAAATACATTCTTCCTTCATTTGCTTCAAAATTAGAGAGATTTTGCGAGATTTTCTTGCAAAACAAAAGAAAGAAAGAAGCAAAATACTGGTGTGCTGGAGACAGTGAGTTAATCAGCTTTGTCTTATTGTAATTCTCTCTCTCTCTCTCTCTCTCTCTCTCTCGCTCTCTCTCTCTAATTATTCATCATATTCTCTGAAATCAACATCTAATTGATTTGGCAGACCTGCTGTGACACTGCAAATATGTAATCATTTTCCTGATCAATTAAGTGATTAATTATTTAATTCTGCTAATTGTTTATTCCAATCTACACTGAAAAAAGTCTGTTGGCTTTACACGATTTAAATATGTACATTGGTTGCACATGATCAGAATGTGTCCAAATAACACAATTTTCTGATGCATCTAATTGTGATAGAAAA
Source organism: Chatrabus melanurus (assembly GCA_900302635.1). Taxonomy (NCBI): domain Eukaryota; kingdom Metazoa; phylum Chordata; class Actinopteri; order Batrachoidiformes; family Batrachoididae; genus Chatrabus; species Chatrabus melanurus. The sequence goes on along the minus strand of OMMV01224146.1, from coordinate 6,300 downwards.
TTGTGTTATTTGCGCTGTAAAATCTAAGGAGTTGACTTTACTTGTGGTTTTCCAACTTAAACTGTTGTTGACTGGTTTTCAAAATCCCATTGAATCTGTTTGGACTTTATTCAGGTATTATGAAAATGTGTCTGTGTGATTTGGGAAACAGTGATGTGCAACTTTTGCATGTTTTTCACATATTATACACTGAAAAAAAGAAGCATGAGTTAAATATGTACATTGGTTGCACATGATCATGTGTCCACACTGTAAAATATAACAATTAACTTTACTTTTAAAATATACAAACTCATTGTCTAAAAAAAATTAAGTTCAATGAACTTAGTAATAGTAAACAAGTGCAGCTTCCTACTTCCACTAATTTACCATACTAAGTTCATTGAACTTAATTTTTGGTTACCTTGGTCGTACTTCGGCAAATGGCTACAAATTTTAAACGTGGAAAATTTTTGGTCGACGTTCATCAGCGTAGACTGGCGGAGGTTAGCAGAGGCTGACATTTGGAAATACGTTCGTCTACGTTGGCCCAGACATCTAGGTGAGATTGCACCTTAAACCAGTCTAAGTGTGGTGTAGAAGAGTTTAAAACCAGTTCAAAAACCATTAACTACATTAAAAACATTGATTTCAGCCTGGTTTACAACTAATTTAAAGAACATTAATAGCACTGTAAACCACTCTAACTTGGTGCTTAAAACCAGTTTAATAATTGGAAATATCTGATTTTAAAATCCATTTAAAAGCTCAAAAGCCGTGACATGGAATCAAATCACTTAAAAACCAGTTCAAAACCAGTTATCGGTTTCTAAACTGTTTTAAATTAATTTAAAGCACTTTAAAAGCTCTTTAAAACAGTTTAGCTTTTAATAGGTGAAAACAACTTAAAAAACCGATTTAAAATATTTAAAGTAGGTTAAAAGCACTTGAAACCAGCCTATTTGTTGGAGTAGTTCGGTTAAATTTGACTATAGACAAATTAAAGCCAGTGTTAACAAGTTTAAGAATGGTTCAGAGCTAATTAAAAGCTAATACCTGGTACAAATCAGTTCAAACAAAACTTCATTTAAGCCATTCTATTAGTTTACAACAGTTTAACATCATCTCAAGTGAATATTGCATTAAACAAGCAAAAAAACAAAACAAAACAAAAAAAAAAAAACGGAGAAAAACCACATGTAAGAAATTGTAAAACATCAAAATTTGGCTTTTTCTTGAAATGACGAACAGTCGTTTATCAAAATAGTTGAGTGTGTGAGTTGACTAATTGATTAATTGGACTAATCAGCTCTAAATTCAGGCCAGATTGTTGATAAGCTTTCTAACATCTGTTTCTGAAGGCATCAGGTCTATGCACAAATTTGTCATCATCATCATCTTCATCATCATGTCTTGTCTCCATGGTGACAGCACCAAGGAAGTCCAGTGCTGACTTCTTATTTTTCTTTTGACAGTTGGTGGCCCAAGGGCAGTTCACGGTAATCAAGCAACCTTTGGGATTTATAAAAGTTCTACAGTGGGTAAGTTCTCCATTAAACATTGTTCACAGCGACTTCACCTTAATCCAGCACATATAAAATAACCAATTTTCCTCATGATTTGGAAAAATAAACTGTTCAAAATGAACTAAATGAGAGTGATTTGTGACACAGAGGTGATACGGTTGTTTTGCTCTGGTGATGTTTGTGATTCTGCGTTGTTATTTTTCACATTCACGATATCGATTCTCACTGTATGATTTTGTCAGTCAGACAAAGAGGGGTGCAATAATGACTTTACAGTCAGGTCCATAAGTATTTTGGACAGTGACAGAATTTTTATTTTTTTTTGTTGTTGTAATTTTGCATCTGTACACCATCACAATGGAGTTGGAATTAAGCAGTCAAGATGTGCTTATAGTCTAGAACGCTGTGGTCGATTTTGAAATCTGAAAATCTTCTGCAACCCACCCAAACCTTTAATCACACTTTTGATAAACACATGACACTAAGATGAAGGATTATATTAAACTTGGTCAGATAAATGAAGAAGAATAACGTATAATTTAAATCCCATGGCTTTGTTTTATTACTTCTGAAAACACTTTAAAAATCATAATTATTTTGGGGTAATTTTAAACTTTATTGTAAAATGTAAAAATCAAAGACATTTTTATTTATTTATTTTTTATGACCTCTCATGGCCCACCAGGGGGGCACGGCCCACACTTTGGGTATCACCGGTGTAGACTTTCAGCTTTAATGATAGGGGTTTAACAAAAATCTCGCATTGACCATTTAGGAATTATGCCCATTTTTATACACAGTCCCTAGTAATTAGAAAAACCTAAAAGTAATTCCACAACTTAAATATAAGGATTATTGTTAATACAAATCATGCTTTTCACAGCCAGTTCCACTCCACAATGAAGCTGTATAACTGGTGGTGCAATTGACAAACGTTGCATTATGCACAGTTTCTCCAATCACAGCCAGAGAAGTCTTTATATGACACCTAAATAGATCCTTGTCATTTTATTGGTGGATTATATGTCATGTGGCGTTGCTTATTTGTCCCATTGGATAGAAAAATAGTCCATTATATGATTTACGTTAATTTCGTGCAGTTTTGTTTAATTTACATTTCATTGTGGTTCCATATGTTTCGCTGCATTGAACGACTCCACCTTTTCGTAAAAATGCGTCCATGATACGAGGAAGCTAAATCCAGGACGTCATAAGCTGATTAGAAGCTTACGCATGTGTTCTGGGGGACGTCTCTAGTGGTCGTAGAAGCACTGTCAGATGAAGAATTGGACATGTTCCGATCGCGATTTTTCGCCAGATTGAGGAAAGCAGATATTAGTACTTTTTCATCTGTCTAATTTTAAGTAAAATATCAAAAGACCAGGATGTATTTAGGTGTAATATGAAACAAATAACGAATGTTTTCCATTCGTGAAATGGAATTAATATTTCCATGAGTTGAAAGATGGAATGTTCCATTCAATGAGGCTCATAAACATTCATTATTTGTATGACTGCCTTCTTCAGACAGATTTACCATGCAGTACCATAAATGAAGTCTGAGTCATATTCACTGACTTAGAAATGTTCATATATCCATCCCCTGACTTGTCTAAATTAAACTAGCTGTAAAAGTGATGTTTGTATTCACAATAATCCTTATATTTAGTTTGTCCAATTACTTTCAAGCTATGAAAATGGAGGTACTGTGTATAAAAATGGTTGTAATTCCTAAATGGTTCATGTAATATTTTTGTTAAACCCCTTGAGTTAAAGCTTAAAGTCTACACTACAAACACATCTGTTTCTGTTCAACTACATTCTGATGGTGTGCAAAGGCAAAAGCACAAAAATTGTGTCACTTTCCAAATACTTATGGACTTGAGTGTATGTTGCATTTAAATGAGGGCGGTGATTCCTGTGTATCCTCATGCGGCCCCCTGCTGCCCCATCAGGTCTGCTGTAGTAACACTGTGACAGGTCAGTGAGAACAACAAGCGGCCGTAACCTGTGCACAGTTTATTTGTCCAGATTGTTGTGCACAGGTGGCGGCAGCAAACCCACTCATCATTATTTCAGAATCTGATTAACTAAACTATTTGATTAATCTAATGTGAGGCATTAATGATGTCATGGTGCACACTGTTTGCCCTCCATCAGCGCTGTGGAGGATGCAGGTGTTACGTGTTATGTCTCCATGGTGACGGGAATAGTGCTACGAATCACAGGGCCCCTGGCTAAGTGATATCTGGACTTGTGTGTCTTTGTGTTTCACCCTGCTGTGAGCTGGAAACCCCAAAGTTACACATGAAGTTAAAGTTGTGGTAGTTTAATAGTAATGTAATTAAGGCCTGTCTGGTAGTAAATACTAATTAAGTCGTGTGTGGTAGTAAATACTAGTTTAAAATAGTAGCAAGAAGGTACATATCACAATATAGCCTCCACAAAAAAGGTCAAACTCTTTCTTCATTTCATGTATTTTTTTATTTTTGGTAAAAATACCCTGGTTGCTCTGGTGTCAGTACTTAACAAAAATGCAGACTTTTTATTCAGTAACTTGTACTTTCTCAATCAACTGTTTCTCAAAGTTTCTAATAGTGCCTGTATTTTTATTTATTTATTTATTTTTGGCTTTTTCTTAAAGTTACAGTGTGTAGGATTTAGTGTTATCTAGTGGTGAGGTTGCAGATTGCATTATGGCGTCACCAGTCACCATTTTGTTTCCCCGTCACGTTTTCGATTCCTTGGTGATGGGGATTCATGGTCCCTTGCCTTCCCTTGTTTTAAAGTCCCAGTCACGCTATGACGTTTACCTCAGCGTTTGGTGAACGTGGAGAAAGGGAGCGAAAGGTGGCCAAACGTCAGCAAAAATCATGTTCCTGGAGTTTAGTAGCGAGCCTCAAACGCAGCACAGCATTCCACAACGTGGTGCCTGTGGAGGCCAGCAGAGGCGGGCGTTAGCCAGCGCTCCATTAGAACAAGCGGGACCTTTGCCAATGTGGCAACGTGCGGGAGAGGGGTTTGACACACCACTGTCCAGTGATTCTGAGCAGGCAGGGCGAAGCAGCACCCAGCATAGATGACCACACCAGTAACTTTGGCTAGCGGATGCTAACGGATGCTAACGAATGCTAATGGAGGCTACCTTGTACGTAGCGGAAATTAACTTTCTCTACCAGTCTCCAACGTACCTGTGGCTACATGTACGTCGGCAATCGCCGAAAATTTTCCAACATGTTGAAAATTTTGGACGCGGTCGCCATTCATCAGCGAACACCGGCGAAGGCCAGCAGAGGCTATGAGAGGCTCGCGATCACCAATATTTGCAAACACATTAATCTACATTGGCCCAAATGCCTAGGTGTGACTGCGCCTTCAGCAATATGTACGATCCTCCATTTCACAAAAATGAGGATTCTGAAACTTATTAGCCTGCACTAACAACCAGCAGACTGTGCACAGGGGAGCAACCACTGAGTCCTCTTCTTTTTTCTTCAGTCTTCCAACCGCACTGCAAAATGCGAAAGGCGCCATAAAGCATGTCCTTTTTGGGCTGCTGTATCAGCTTGGCGTTGCAACATTGCGGCCTCCATGAGGGAGCCTGCTCAAATATAGACATAAAGGACTCATTCTAAGTTTCTGAAAACACATTCTTTTGTTGTAGGTAATTAATTATACACTAATGAACAGATTTCTGCTCATAAACATGCCAAAATCCTACATACTGTAGCTTTAAGGAAATGAGAGGTTTCCTTGCACTATTATTTGCTGCCAACACAAAACACTTCAGTGTCACTTTAGTTCAAGCATGTTTCTTATTCTGAGGTGTCAAATAGTGACAGTTTGTCAGGGTTCCTTGTGTACACACACAGGAGGTACCAGTCGGCATCCCAGGCACATGGAGGAGTGAGCTTTAAAGTTGTGCTTCTTGTTTTATTCTTAAACCGGTCATACTGTACACTTTTTCAAGAAAGCTCATATAGGTCATCAGGTGTCATAAGAATATACAAAAACACCCATAGACATGAAGGTGAAAATCTTTAAAATGACACTTTTTCAGGTCTCTCAGAAATAATTTTTATACAGGGGACATTCTGCATGCACAGACATGCAAATGTGAGACTTTGAGAATTTTTAACATAAAACCTCAATAATATTTAACTGTAAAATACAGATAAAGACCTGTTTTGCACAATGCAACCTCTGTTGAGGTCGAGTGATGGAAGGTTTTGGTTGAGGTAAGGTTGGGGTTTAATGTTAACCTGTTTTTATTTTTATTTTAAGTCAGATAATGCAGGTCGTCACAATTTTCTGACCGCTGGTGGCGAGCAGTACTGAAACATGGCCGTGCCATTTTTGTTTTAAGACACCTGTTGTGACTGTGTGAACGGTGTAAACAGCTGTCACAATCCTTTAACGTGCTCTCACTACTGTTAGAGGGGAAGATACTGCAAAGCTACTGCTCCCATTAGGGGTCGCCACAGCAGATCATCCGTCTCCATCTCACCCTGTCCTCTGCATCTTCCTCTGTCACACCAACCACCTGCATGTCCTCCCTCACCACATCCATAAACCTCCTCTTTGACCTCCCTCTTCTCCTCCTTCTGGTGGCTCCATCCTCACCATCCTTCTCCCTATATACCCTGGGTCCCTCCTCTGCAGACGTCCAAACCATCTCAATCTCGCCTCTCTGACCTTGTCTCCAAACCGTCCCACCTGTGCTGTCCCTCTGATAATGTTCATTCCTAATCCTGTCCATCTTTGTCACTCTCAATGAAAATCGCAGCATCTTCAG
>OMMV01224131.1:0-11274 GCA_900302635.1 Chatrabus melanurus | reverse complement strand
AACTGTGAAAATAGTTGCGGATTAATTTAGTAGTCGATTAATCTTCGATTGCAGCTCCAGCCGCTTGTAGGTGGTGCATCATAAGATTGCAATTTTCAAGATATTTCCAAACTGTGCTTTCGAAGGCAGGAACAAACAACCACAATCAAAGGGATTCGTACTTTATAAAATCTACACAACTTTCACAGCACGAGAAGCACATTGTGAAGGCGACAAAAGGGAGAAGCTCGCTTCACGACCTCCGTAATTCTGCCTAAATTAGTTTGTAGTTTTATGTACGCTGCATTTTCCTGTACGTGCGCGGGTGCGCTCGCTCTGCTCGTGGAGCCTTCACCCAATGATAACGCAATAATGAGGTCATATCAGTATTCATCTCACAAGCCGGAACAGGGTGGGGTGTTGATAGAAATGACATTAGCCCATCGAAGATTAAGCACATTTACTCAAATACATACTCAGGTACTTTAAGCCGAAGCCTTCGTAATGGCTCCATCCACCCGCTGCATAATGGGGGCTCCGATTACAAACTGCATTTAAAAGAATCAAATAAAACATGTAATTTTTATCAAAAAGTAAGAAACACTCACCAAAATGCATCATTAGGGCAGCCCTTGCCCACAGTTTAAGACATTAGGAGCGTTTAGCCACAAGGAGTGGCGAGCGTAATGGGCTGGGTGTGGGTTCATTGGGTTGTCTGCTAACATTTTTATTGCCTTTTTGCTCCATACTTTAGCCATTAAAGAGTTGGAAATGTACAAAAATTGTGTGCCAATTTGTCAGTTATTTGCCCGCTAAATGTCGAAGCACTTTGCTGTCATTTGGCGTGATCAATGCTTAATGAATTAGTCTGTTTTTCACCTCCGTTAAAGGCAGACATGCTTAGCACCTATCCAGTCCCTGTGAGACCCCGTCTGATGGAAGCCTTCCACCCTTAATTTATGAAAACTGAGGAGCTAAGCAGTTCGTGCGCCTAGAAGTGCTAGCTTTTTGGGCAAATTGCTTTTTGTGAATTCACTTGAGTCCAGAAACGGAACTCAACCTCAACTTTCATTAAACGCGGGATGAAAGAATGTCTTGAGAAGTGGTGGAAATAAAGGGGCGGTGGGGCGGGGCAGAGACAGAGAGACCACAAGATAAATGGCAGGAGCTCAAAGCAATGTTTACATGATGGGAATGAGTGTCCTAATGCAGTGATGATTGCAGAGTGTTTCCAGTGATTCCATTTGGCCGATTGAATTAGCCAGTGCTGGAGTCAGGGCACCAGCCCCAACGCTCCAGAAACACACACCCAGGCATCAAAATCCAATTAAATGCACCGGTTAAATAATGTCATGATTGCCTAAGCATACTTTTCAGTTGGACTCCATTCATTTCAAGCCATAAAAACGTCATTGTTTTCTGAGCTTTGGGAAAGGTTATGCAGATTGATACAATTAATTGTCTGGCAGGCGAAAAATGTCATTAGAACACTTAGATGGCCATGATAGGCCATTTATTCTCCCAGTCTGTTAGCGGTCCGGGCGTTTTAATTTGTAACTTGACATGATAATGTGGCCCGGTCCCCGGCTCACAGACACAAATATCACGTTGATTAAAAGGCGACGTTTCTTGCTCTTTACCAATATGTAAACATAGAGAATCCATAACTCCATCAGGCCAACATCAACTCCGCTCACGCTCAGAGACCTTCAAATGATGAAGAGCATGTGAAATAGTAACGCGCACATTGAGACGCGCTGCCACCAGAAAAGGGACAACAGTATTTATGGATGTCCATCTTGCACATTATTCAGATCCAGTTTATACAATCTGGTGTCATTTAGACAAATTTAATGCCGAAATAGGCGTTAAGGGGGCATCTCACCCGCGATTTTTCACATGCGGGGGAATATGCGACCTGATTTTTTTGATTTGCGGGTATTTTGAGACTGTTGTACTGCTGTCGCGCAACTATTCTGCAGCAAAATGTCCCAAATCGACAGGAAAAAAAAAAAAAAACGCAAATAGACCGCATACGCTATAAAAGCAGCATTTATGCGAAAATCCACCAACAATCGTACGATTAAAAAAAAGCGATTAATTTGCAACTTGCGGCTGTCACGCAACAGTCGTGAGAAATATATGTGGCGTAATGGCGACTACTAGTGTGGCTAGTACATAAACCCCTTGGTTCCAGAGCCCAGCTGTCAGTTCCACACCATCAGCTCGGCAAACATTATCATCTCTGGCACCAGAAGAAGGAATCATGACCAGCGGTCGAGATGCTGCAGCCTCGGAGGAGGAGCGCTGCCCTCCTCACAACCACGTGAGCGTGAGGAAGAACAGGAGTTTTCCTTCACCACGGTCGACAGTGTGCTTGCTCACGGGGTGCGTAAGGTCTACAACAGGGGTCGCCAAACCAGCAGGAGGTACACATGGAACACATGCAGGGCCGGCGATCTCCAGGAGCAGGGTTGCTGACCCCTGATCCGGAACTTGCTCCTTTATAGCGCTTTGAGATGAGTTATGATTCGGCGCCGTTGAATTGAAATTTCGCTGCAACATCGGAGAGAACACTGCATTACATGTTGTACCTTTGCAGGGAACACGGGGTATTATATTATCATATAAAGTTAAAGAAATGGGCTCCAGCGAGACAAACGGTGCCGATGGACTGATCAGACTGCAAACATCTCTTCAGAGGTCACCGACTTGGCTTCAGACTGAATTAGACATGGATGGAGAACTCTCCTGCATTATGAGCATTAGTGGGGAATAAAGACGATGTTTCCACGGTAACGTATTCCAGGGAGTGAGAGGATTGGATCATTAAACCTGACTGGAGATTTCAAGGTCAAAGGTCAGAGGAACGGCAGTCCGGCGGGAGCGGCTCGTGAATCCATCATCAACCCCTGTGCTCATAAACATACAACACGTGCATGTGTGGTGGAGTATGAAGCGCGCACACGCACACATCAGCAGCAGTTCAAGTCTGGAATCGTGTTTTTAAATCTCATCACAATCCGCCTGTAATCAAAAACGTTTCACCGAAGCACATTTTGGAACATTTAGCCAGACTGCAGCCGGGCATCAGATGCTGCGGTTACAACGTTTTCCACGCACAGCGCGGCTCACTGGGCTTCTCTCATACGTTTGGATTTCACTGCTTTAAAGCACCATTCAGACCTGTTTCAGCCAAATATACAGTGTACCGTTTTCATACACGTGTACCGGTGACATTTTCAAAAAATACAACAATCAAACGGTGACGCCGACGTGTGCACATCTCATTGACTCAAGCTAGCTGTATTTTTAACGTTACACGCCGAACAATATATGCTCCACGCGTCACGGTGTGAACGAGGCCTGACAGAGCTTCAGCTGTGTATGTTAAGAAGTCTGGCAACTAACCCATGTTTGACGATTGGTTTTAATGGATTCTGGAACATTAATCACTGTTGGATAAGGAGTTTTGCTGAGACTAAGTCCTGTTCAGGTCATGAGGGCCAACAGACCCCGGTATCTGGTAGCGTGAGGCGGATGAAAGTCAACAACTCCCCCTGGACGGGACGCCAGTCCAACTATCCCCAGTCAAGGCCAGTACCCATTTACAGCTGGGTGGACCGGGACAAAGTGTTTTGTCCAAGAACACAGACAGGTAGCCTGAAGCACACACCTGGACTCAAAATCCCGTACCGTCACTTGGTGGTCCGACATCAATGCCACGGAGCAGCCTGTTTGGCTGTTTTACTGGATTCCATTAAAAAAAAAAAGAAAAAAAATCCATATTGGATCAATATTTACCTCTGCTAAGAGGTTATGTGATTACTGGCTTTTGTTTGTTTGGTGGAGAGGTAAACCTTGGATCAAGAAAAAATTGATTTGATTTTGAGGCACAGGCACATCCAGGATCATTTTAAATTAAGATGCTCATAACGCCGCCCACTGACTTCCATGTTATTTATGTTTTGGTAAAACATCTCGGATAAAGACTGTCGGGCAGATCTCTGAGCGACCTCCAGTTTTCTTCTGTGCTCAAGTTCCCAACGTGATTACAGTGCAGCCGAGTGTGGCGTTCCTTTATATGTATAAAAACACTCAATAAATTTTTTTTTTTTAAAAAACCGATTCGAGTATCAGAGCTGATTTAAAGAGTGTCAGAATGAAGTGAATCTGATGAAAATCTGGAATACAGGAAAATATTTTTTTCAGTTTGTATGTGTTGGGAACCGATTGCCAATGAGGCAGCACACATACGACAGTAACCGTACGCAGTAAGGGTGCAACAATGAACCATGAAACTGGAAAAACTGCAAATGTTACACAAAGCGAATTGTGGGCTGTGGACTGTTAAAAACCTGAGAGATCTGCAAGATTCCTTCATTCATTTTCTGAATCCACTTAGTCCAGTTAAGGGTCACGGGTGGGGGGGGGTGCTGGAGCCTAACCCAGCGGCCACTGAGCGAGAGGCGGCGTTCACTCTGGACAGGTCACCAGTCTGTCGCAGGGCCGACACACATATAGACAGACAAACACACTCAGACCTACAGTCAGTTTAGAGTCACCAGTTCTCCGAACCTGCATGTGGGGAGTGGGAGGAAGCCGGAGCACCCGGAGGGAACCCACGCAAACACGGGGAGAACTCCGCACAGAAAGGAACAGGCCGGATTCGAACCCTGGACCTTCTCGCTGTGAGGTGCTAACCACAAAGAGTCCATTCACACCGTGACGTGACGTGGCTGACGCTCGCCGACGCAACAGATTCTCAAAGATCTCCGTGAGACGGCGGAGAAATTCTCGCTGCAGGGGTCCAAATTTCCTGTCTTTCAACGCAGGTCGACGTAGCTCAGCCGAAGCCCGGCGACGGTCCACCGACCCAACATGGCGCAGTTCAACTTTCACCGTCGGAGGGCGGGCGCAACTCTGCGACCTCGTCACCCGTCACCTCAAGCTCACACTGCTGGAGTCCTGCAGCCCCTCTGGGCTCCAGGAACCGAACGGCCTCCGACGTTGGCCAGCGGAGGCCGGCGGAAGCGGACGGGGCAGTAACGGCGCAGCAGCGGAGGTGAAGCAGTTGGCAGCGGCGCCCAACTCCTGCCGCCGTTCCAGCAGCACCAACGTCGAAGATTTCAAGCATGATGAAAAATTTTCCGGGACCACGACGAACACCAGCGCCGCCCGACCGGCGCTGACCCAGCCCCCGCGTCAATCAACCGTTCACTCTCCGTCGGCAAACGGCGGGCCAATCGTCAGGGCGTGAATGGGCCGTAAGCCACCGTGTGTGGGAGCTACGGCGTTCCATCCCTAGCATGTAGCGCGTTAACACGTGAAGTGACTCATATGTAGTCCTTTAAAAGCCTGTGGGGAATAATTCTGTGCACGCCCATCAGTCCCAAAACATTTTTAACGCTGTACTTTAAATCACACAACTGACAGAGTTAAACGATCTTTTCGTTAAAATCTGCACAGCGACATTCAAAGATATAACTTATTTTCACTTCACTTTTTTTTTCTTTTTTTTCCTTCTTTCCTCAAATAAAAACACAAACTTATCTGACAGAAGTCAACATTTACAAATTGCCTTCACCTGGACCAGCCGGAATAAACCACGAGACAAAGCGCGCAAGCAAGAACACAGGCAGACACGTTTGGTGCTTAACAACAATGAACACCTTTATCGCCGCTCTATCTTTTCCCTCTCCCGAGTGTCACAATTGCCTTGCTTCTCTGCCACGTTTTTTTTTTGTTTTTTTTGCAATATTGTCTTTGAAAATGATAAAGCGGGATGATCAAAATGCTCGCAGACAAATCGAGAACCTGCGGTTTGGAGTTTTGATTTGCGCGACTGGAAGCTGCTACACAAAGAACAAATGATGACAGTTGCGACTGTAGTTCTCATCATTATCAACCCTTATCAACTTTATTTATTTATTTTTCAAAGCAAGCAGATGTGTTACATGTCCCTACTTTGTAACTTAGACCAAAAGAAAAGGAGCGCTTGTGTCTTGTAATGTGATGTACGCGTGGAGACAGTTAAAATTAGGAGCCTGGCTTCACTAATAAACACACAGCGTGCAAAATATTAGGAGTGGCATTTTAATAATGAGTTCCAGCCCCTTTTGCACAATTCACGTGTCAATTTGCGAATCCTTTTTTTAACCCCCCCGTCTTTTGCATAATTTGAAATTCAGCCTCAGAAGAAAAGCAGTTTACAAAGGTGGAAGCTTTCATGTGGAATGACTTGATTAGTCTGGGTAAAAAAAACAAAAAAACAAAACAAAAAAAAAGTCACGTTCCCAATATCTGTGAGTGAATTTTGACAGAGCAACAACCCCGTTTTATTTTGAAAAATATCTACTAATAGCTCAAAAAGAGTATACTCACTGTCACTTTGTCACACGACTGATTCAAATTTTCCTGTGTTGTATAGTAACAAAGTAATAATACTTCACTACTGTACTTAAGTATGTTTTTGGGAGTATCTGTACTTGAGTTTTTTTTTGTTTGTAATTCTGTCAACTTTCACTTTTACTTCACTACATTTCCAAACTTAATTGCACACTTTTTACTCCGATACATTTTCAATGCGCAGTGTCGTTACAAAAATCTGATTAAATGAAATTCGGTTTTCTCCAACCGCTCTAAGTCGACCTGTGGCTGCAACAAAGTTTTGGGGAAGCTGAGGCTCCATGTTTCGAGGCGCCCGATAAGCTTCATAGTTTAATTTTCTAAATTTTTGTTGTTTTCTTTCACATCAGCAGCAGTCGACTCCTGGTTTAGTTTTTTTTTTTGAAACCGTGTTTCTGAAGTGTGTCAAAATTCTGATTGCTTGTCTTAGACTTTAAAAGCACTTACTTTTGTTTAAGCTCTCAATGGTTTTGAGGTTTGATGTCGGCTCCGTCTTAAAGGGTGGATGGATGGAGAAACTTCAAAAAAATATCAATTTCAAGCAGAAGTTTTGGGGGGGAAAAAGAACAGCTTTTGTACCTTTGTTCAGACTCAAGACATTATCTATGAAGATTGTCGTCAGCTCCAGGTTTTAAAGTGCCGGATAAACGTCATAATATTCAAAGTTTTACTTTCATTACTTAAGTACATTTAATTATAGATTACTTGTCATACTTAAGTACAGTAAATACTCGATACTTTTAGACTTTTACTTGAGGGGCATTCCAGAAGGGGAACGCTACACTCGCATTACTTGGCATTTGAAATTTTACAGCAAATTTCAATGCAATTTAAAGTTATTCATCCAAACTTTCCAAAGGAGGCCACAAACTCAAGTGATCTAAGAAAAGAACCTGAGTGGAGTTCCTCCTGTCACAGGAACTATTTTTTGATGATATAACCAGATATTGTCCCAGAAATAACAGCGATAAACGATACTATTGTCAGTGTACGACTATTTTATGGCACACATAATGCAAGAACACCGATTTCAAAGAGCAACGAACGACACTATTCATTCTTAAAACTATTCAGACATTGGAATTTGAATCGAGACAAAATATATATAATAAAACCACACAACTAAAACAATAAAATGGACTCATGCTCTGCTTAAAAAAAAGAAGAAGAAGAAGAAAACCCTCAAAACAAAGGAGCTTTAAACAAAGTTGAAATACCAGAAGAAGTGTGATCGAGGTCCTGAGGCCCGTTTGCGCCGGTGCTCATCTCCGGATTCCATAGCGCCAAGCTGACGAGAGTCTACGACTCCCCCTGGACAGGACGCCAGTCTGACGCGGGTTACTTCCCCAGCCAAGGCCGGTACTCTTTTTACGCCTCCTTTCCACATAGCGTATGTGTACGTAGCCTTGACGACTGGTTACCCATTCATGTCCATTGAAGCCTCCGTGATGTCCGATGTATGTGCGAAGCTTTTTTCCGGTCTGGAATTTGCCTCGAGTACGTTGGGAAAAAAACGGAACTTTTTCTGTGGATTTCGGAGATGCGCCGTGCGCCAGGAAGCTATCTTTGGAACGCTAACAAGTTTTGGAAAGCAAACAAGCCAACTCCTTCGATTCCGTTGCTCGACTGCTGACGTTCAAATAGCGTAGCTGCAGAAGTGAAAGCGACTTTAACACATTGTGAACATGAGTTATGTTTAGCAGCTATAAGAGGCGAATTTGTCGCTTCTTGTTTTTGTCTCTGTAGTTTTTCCGTGTGCATATTCCACACGACTGGATGACGAAAACCAGAAAAAAAAGTTAGCCTCTCACGGCTGCTGTGGTCTCCGTAATGAAATGCATTTCTTTGTGTTGAACACCAGCGGGCGCACCGCGTATATTACGGACATTGCACATATGTGGAAACGAGGCGTCACAGCTGGGTGGACTGGGATAATGCAGATGTGGCGTCTATTCAAACAAAGGTCTACATATTGGTAGGCCAGCTCCTTGTCCACTCATCGACCTGCTCGACGAAATACCATATATCTTATTTCAACGTTTTTGTTTGTTTGTTTGTGCATTCAGCTTCGACGCTGTACTCGGGTTTGATGGTGGTCGTGAGAAAACCCTGCTGTTTATTCTGGCGTCACGTCGCTAAAATGTTGGTGATGTTCTTATGTAAAAAGTAGTCGTGCTCCAATACTTTGTTCATCAGCGCTAACGGCGCTACAGGGTTCTGTCATAGCTGCTCAGTGTCGCCCCCGTCGCCATATCCAAATAAAAACAGGTACCAACTTGTCATTGGCGTAGTGTCCTTGAGCAACATGCTGACCCGCACTGGATGACGGCATCAAATCTGAACTGTAACACTGAAATATGGACGAACAAAAGCCGGCGAGGAGCCGCTCTGCGTTTGCTTTGTTGCGGAAATCTGCCACGGTGGAAGGCAGTTTGGTAAACGCCGCTTCCAGTCGTCTGTTCCGCCTCCATATGGCGGCTGTGCAGGATTTGAGATGTATAAAGGGGGGGGTGGAGAACAAACCCCAATCACAGCCGAGAGTCACTGCATAACGAGTGTGAAGGCAGTGAAAGAGAGGTGGAGAAAATAACCCCAATTTACACTCATTTTCACTTTTCTTTGGCAAATGTTGTGACATATTGGGTTTGTCGTGGCCGAGCCTGGTTTCTGTCCAGCGTGCGTGTCTGTGTGTGGCATGTGTGGACAATGGGCAGACTCTCCCAGCCTCCTGGTTGTCCTAACCCCCTGTGGCGAGGCTGAATAACACACCTCATTCTGGGCTTCTTTTCTCCGGCTCACTCATTTTCACACTCCTCTGTTCTCCATTTCCAAAAGTAGAGACAAAAGCGGGGCTGTTTTATTGCCATTTTGTTTGTGTGTCTAGACGTCCTGTCAGGAAATGGCACATGAATGGGCATTATGTAGATCTCTGAATAGCTGCCACCCAGAGTCGGGCTCTGTGAGTCTCTACAATTCTGTCTCTCTCAATCTTACCAACTTTGTTTGAACAAACAGGCCATTTTGTGCCGCAAGACCTATTTCAAGACCCATTTCACAAACTCGGGAACACTTCCATCACACTGCACCGAGGAAAGATCAACAATTTCACTTTCTGAACTATAGTTTCTTCAACATTTTTACTGCCAACTCCAGAGTAGGTACTCCGTGTTGGCACAGAAACGATGCGGTCGACCCTGCAGACTGTGCGCTGCACCACAAAAACGGCATAAATCAAAAACGACATCATTTCAAATCAAATGCAACAAAACTGAGGACTGATGAACATCCTCATGTGTTAAATAAAAGGGTCGGCGTGTGTAATTTTGTACGAGCTGGGACTCTTGCAAAACCAGAACAAGAAACTCAACCTTTAAAAACAAAGTCCACGCTGCAAAAATGCAACAAAAAAAAAAAAATCTTAAGTCTATTTGTCTAATTTCTTAGTTTTCTCAGCTAATTTCAAGATCTTACTTCAAGAAGTCAAGTCACTTGTTCCACTGGCAGATTTTTTTTTTAAACTTGTTACAAGTTAAAAACATCTCATTTTCGTGTTTTGAAAAGGTTTCATTTCAGATTTTTAAGCTGCATTACCTAAATACAGGTCGTTATACATTACTGAAATTTTACTTAAGTGATTTTGTCTTATGTTAAGTGTAGATTATATATTTTGACAAGAAATTAAACAAATATACAGTGGATAGAAAGTCTACACACCCTTGGGCTTTTACACATTTTAATTTCTGCATTTCATTTTGAAAGAAAGAAAGAATTCAGGCTTCTCTATATTAAAATTTCTAAAATGATCCTTTTTAAACTCAAACTGAAAACAAATCTCTACAACATGACAAATTAAATAGAAATATCAAAGCCAAAATATTGGGTTGCATAAGTAACATGTCTCGGACTTCATTCACATCAATTATTAAGAAATACAAACCGTATGTTACTCTGTGGTAAACCTGTCTGGAGTAGGCAGGTCTCAGAAACTGAGTGACTGTGCAAGAAGGAGACGAGTGAGGGAAGCCAACAAGACACCTGTGATAACTCTGAATGAGCTAAATTGTTCTCTGGCTGTGACTGGAGAAACTGGGAATAGTGCAAGTTTTCGTATTTTGCACCAACAGTTGCACAAACTCATGATGGAGTGGCAGAGAGAAGAATATTCTTAAAAAGAAGAATTGAAAGTTCAGCTTCAGTTTGCCAGAAGGCACGTGGGAGACTCGAGCATCGATTTGATCCGTTTCCTTGTACGGAGGTCCTTCTCTATTCCACTCCACTGTGATGCAACAGACAAAAGCTGCACTATTCCCAGTTTCTCCAATCACAGCCAGGGAAGAATGTAACTCCTTCAGAGTTGTTATGAATGTCTTGGTGGCTTCCCTCACTCGTCTCCTCCTTGCACAGTCACTCAGTTTTTGAGAACTGCCTACTCCGGACAGATTTACCATAGAGTACCATAATGTTTGTATGGAGTTTTTTGGAGCGCACATCCATCACGATCACTTCTTCTTAATTCTGAGATGTCAAGTTTCAAGAATGGAAATGTGGTGCCAACGTGATTCAGGAACTTGCCACATGATTGACATGAGCTCATTTTCTACGAGATGGTTAGCGCCACGCACAGGAAATACCGCCTGATCTGAAGATAACGGATGCATGTACAGGCTTCTGAAGTGCCAGGAACCTTTTCTGGTTTCTGTCTCAGACGTCACACTTTTCTGTGGTCCAGCTTGCAGCCTAAATAGCAGTGACTGGTCAAGGACTACGACGTCAGAAGGTAGCGGCACTCTCATTCTTGCCACCAGAGGTCTGCACAGTAGGGTGGAGCTTATTTCTTAAAGTTTTGAAATGTTATACTCTTTCCCCCTAAATATGTTCCAATTGATG
>OMMV01224060.1:0-14081 GCA_900302635.1 Chatrabus melanurus | reverse complement strand
TTTAGGATCTGAAAACTATTTTTAGCTGCTTTTGGCACCAAGTAAAGTAGTTTGATAAATAATAACAAATACAAGAGTTTTATGTTGATTTTTTTATGCTTTTTTTAGACTCACACAATAACCTAACAAAAGTTATTGCTTGAGCATGGGTGTAATAAATGGGACAGTGGATATTTCACAGTATGTTAGTACAGTAGCCTAGGTCACATTTCTGGCAGAATCATTCAGTTTGTGAAAAAAGTGTGAAAATGTGTATACTGGTGCAGTTTTTAACACTTTTTTCATATAAAAATGGGGCACACATCATATAGCCATTATTCAGGCTGCCATCTTTATTTTCAAAATGGCCACTATCATAAAACAAATTTGCTCATATTTCAGCTCCCATGACACAACAAAGTTGTTTTAATATTTAATATTGTGACTGATCCTGAGCCAAGATATAGATGGAATGAAGAACCACTAACACCAGAGGTGGGAGTAAGTCACCATCAATCACTCTCAAGTCATGAAACTGCAAGTCCCAAGTCAAATTCCAAGTCAGCTGTCAACACATGACAGTCAAGCTGACTGGGACTTGACTTGGGACTTGCAGTTTCATGACTTGATGGTGACTTACTCCCACCTCTGACTAACACCATATTATATTAGATTGAATGCTCATCATTAGAAATCATGTTCATCATTATATCATCTGAAGTTTAATAGATGGCTCCAAGTATCAAGTATGAGGCGAAGTAAATCAAGATGGAGGTGGATCATGAGCGCACACTCTTGAACAAGTGGAACTCTGTCGTATGTTTAAAGGCATATACCACCAGCTGCCATACAAAAAGGACAACACACATATAATTTCGTCAATTTTAACGTATCTATGCATTCAATATATTACACCAGAAACAGGCATTTAAATTGCATTGTTTTTTTTTCACATTGGAATGTTTTTGCATGTATGATATTTAAAATCCAACATGTCATGTCCTGAAGAGTGTCATTATTCATTTTGATGTGACGAAGTAGATGTATCGCGTTATCATTTTCATCTGATTCCCCAGGTGTGAAAACATAGGATTTGCATATTATAACAACTTTTTGTGTGTACTGGGAGCTGAAATGTGAGCAAATTTGTTTTGCGATGGCAGCCATTTTGAAAATCAAGATGGCAGCCTGACTAATGCTTGTATGACGTGTGTCCCGTTTTCATGCGAAAGAGTGTCACAAACTGTACCAATATGCCAATTTTCACACTTTTTTCAGAAATTGAATGATTTTTATCTAAACGAAAATACTATGTGGGTAAAATCCCCCAACTTCTAAAAGCAATTCCACATCATGACAGTTATTTGGCAAAAACAGCATTATAACCCGGAAACAAAACGTTAAAGAATAGCTACAACTTACAAATGCAAAATGCTCCAAACCTTTAAAACATTACACATCATTTAATATCTGACCTCATTCCTAAAATATCGCTTATCATCAGTTTATCCTCCTCCAACAAACATCTTCTTCTTCTTTCTCATTATCATCACTGATTCTTTGATCAGTCCTGAAGCATAATTACCATCCAAACATTGTTATATTTTCACAGCTCATCAACCATCCACTTTAAAGCAAGAAATTATCTGTCATCAGATTAACACTTTTAAGATAATGTGTTTGTTTGTTTTATTGGGTGTAACAAATCCATCATATGTGTTAATGGTAGAGGGACACAGAGAACAGAGCATAGGTTTAATCATCTGAGACCAGTGGTGTAGTCTAGAGTTTTGTAGTGGGTAAACTTTATACTGTGATGATCCACCACCAAATAGCACAGATCCATCTCTGACTGACACCCCATAACCACCACCCCCTCACTAAAACATACGGTATATGTGTTCCACACAACATTGAAATGTGACCAAATCTGATTTTTTTAATGGATTATTATTTTATACTTACTTTCTTAATTAATCCATTTATTTATTTATTGGCTCCTGAAACTGGTCCCCGCCTGTGGAAGGAAGATGCGAGCGTCTGGAATCACAAGATGGCTCTAAGATGCCTAGCGACCTTGCAAATCACTTTCTCTTAAATAGTTTAGGGTTAGGCTAAAGAAGTAAAAGTAGAAGTAATTGGCAGGTAGCCCAGTCGGCTTAATGTAAGGGATTAATTTCTCTGAAATGTAGAAACTTGTTTGAACAATTTGAACATAACTTCCACTATGGTCCAACTTCTGAAATTTACACAACTTTGCGCATTTCTGTAAGTCATGTGCCGTATCGGGTTTCTGATGCGGTCCGGGTCCAATTTGGGAATTGGGCCGATTCTGATATTGAATGGAAAAACTTGCATTCAAACATAACTGAGGGCATTCCACAAAGACTGGGCATCTTAATAGGATGCAAACTGAAACTTCTGAAACTATTTATTGTAAACAACACAAGACTTTAACAGTTAAGGATATTTATGGCCAGACAGATTTAGGGCCCTATCTTGATGGCGGATGTGAAAATGAGTTGCGCAGAGGGTGCAAATCCATTTAGGGTGTGTCTGAGTGCGCACTGGTATTTAAGCAGCAGGAAATACCAGTGCAAAGCTAAGCACTGTGTGCAAAGGGGTTGGATTTTCCATGTTCAATAGGGATGGGTGCATTGTAGTCTGAATATGATATCAACCGATCAGAGTAACATCTGTCCTTCCATTTAAACTGGACTGCGCCAGTTGCACAGCGTTGTGGTATCGAGAAAGCAGACTTAAGTGAAAGGATTTCTGTGAGTTAAAGGATTAGCACCAACCTGTCAGAGTGGACCAGCGGACAGTGGCCACCAAAGCTCCCTGAGGTGAAGCAGTGTAGCAACAAGATGAGGTTTTGCATTTTTCCATGAGTATTTACTCTTGTTTAATTTATTGTTGTTTTCAATTCACTTTTATCGCTTGTCTCTGGGGGTACTGGGGTAAGAGTGCAGGCTTTTTCTGTCATGAACAACATAGCAAAACTTTGCAACCTTACATCACAGATATGCCAGATGAGCATGTTTGTGAGATGCAACAGCTTTGAACATGGCTGTTTATTATTATAGTCATATTATTTATCATATATGTTACCTGAACCAATAGATTTGTAGAACAGAGAGAACTCTCTTGTTAAAAAAAAAAAAGAAGGCGTTTTTTTGTTTGTTTTTTTGCTTTTGCCCTATAGTGGTGATAATATGGCGTCATACTAATACACCGTGACAAGTAGAGCAGGTAGCTCAGTGGATAAGAAGCTGGTCTGCCAATATGTAGACCTGGGTTCAAGTCCCTCTCATGCTACCTGTCTGTGTCCTTGGAGAAGACTCTTAATCTACATTGTCTCAGTCCACCCAGCTGTAAAAATGGGTACTGGCTTTGGCCTTGGGAAGTAAATGTGAGGCATCATTCTAAAGCGCTTTGAGCATCTTCTAGATGGAAAAATACTGTAGAAATCCAGTCCATTTATTTAAGTGACTGGCAGCGGTATGTGTGTTGTGAACCCACTTATGTAATACATCTCTGAGCGTTGTGCTCTTTGTGCAGCACTAGACCAGGTTTTTGGTGGTCTAAGGCATAGACGCTTTCTGCTCACAGACATCAGTGCATCAGCTCTGCACCTGACCACACCTCATTTTTAGATCGATACGTCCACTTGAGCACAACTAGTATTGTGATTTAGAGAACGCGGGTGATCAGGAGTAAAAATGACAGCTGTGTCAAGTGGAAAACACCAATGAAACCTGTGCTGAGTTGTGTGCTGCTTTGCGACAGGTGGAAGATGCTTTTTTGTGAAGAACATTCAGAAAAATGAGTTATCAGTGGTCCACAGCCATTGATATGTATCCCTGTGCATTTTGAAGTGGATATACAGAAATCCTGGAGTTTTCTTCAAGGGAAAGTTCAACATTTTTCAACCTGGGCTCTATTTTTAGATGTTTTGGGGTTAATCTTTTCACTTGGGACAAATTGAGATGAGGTGCTTGGTCTACTGGAATGAGCCCCTCATCGGCAACCGACGTGTAATGACACTGTAATGACACTGTCGCAGGAGGATGGCGAGGCAAAGATAAGCAGCTAACTGCATAATTGATCACTGTAAAAGTTTCTTTACATTTAGTGAGGTAAAAATGTGCATATATACTTACGTAGGGATCCTCTCAGTACTACCAGACACTTCTGACATTTTTACCTATTCAGTGGCAACAAGAAGTAGTTTAGAATGTTTTTAGCTTGCCCCGTGCCATTATAATGTACAGCCAGTTATCCCATGACAGTGTTTGTGTTCTAAATCAATACTGCATGGATTAAATTAATTTTTGTCCGAAGTGAAAAGTTTAACCCCAAAACATCTAAAAATAGAGCCCAGGTTGAAAATTTTCAAACTTTCTCTTTAATGAATATGTAACTTATATCTGCATATCACATAGACTACACCACTGGCTGACTGCAGATGACAAATACATACATGGGAGCCAGCCCCTGAAAGTGAAGTTCAAATATCTCCCTCTAGTGACTGATTGTTTTATGGATCATTGGCCCCAACTCCCCATGCAAATCAGAGAGCCAAAATAATGATGAAATGTACATATACAATAGTTTTTTTCCACGCCATGCATGTTTTGTGTAGATCTAAACATATTTGTTCCCAGATATATATCTTTGCTGTTCAAAGAGGTGTGTCAACTCTTATTTATGACAGTGATGAGCCAATGATTGTCACTTTTGACAGCTATTCTCAGACTATGGTTGTTGTAGCAGAGACAAAACCATTATAATATCTAAGGCTATATTATGACACATATTCATATCAGAAGAAGGTTTTTCTGTGATATAATTTCCATAAGGTCCAGCCACCCTTGGGTGTATAATAGACTGAAAAAAGAAACTTTGAATCAACTTACAAGAAACCTAAATTTATTAGTATTTCTCAAAGTATATTTATAATATGTTGAAACCTTAAATTATTAAATTTACTTTGAGAGAAATTAATAAATTTAGGTGTAACAAATTAGAGTATTTTTTTAAGTTGCTCCAATTTGCACTTTTTTCAGTTTCTTGTCCTGATCTAGAGCCTGACTGATCCCCACTATCTTTTCCATCCATACGAGACTTGCAGAAACTGTCAATTCTGACCTGACTTGCCTTCCCTCCATTTCCTTTTTCTAAGTTCAAAATTCATCTGTGCAGTTGTTCCAGGAATGTAGAAGCCCTATTGATGACAGCAGTGGTTCCCAAACTGTGTCCTGGTATACCCTGTCCTGCTCACACCTGTCCCAGCTGGTGATTTGCTGAATACAGCTAATCATGAGGACTTGAGTTTAGGAAACACTGGATTACACAGATTAAACACTGCCTACCAGCGGTGTGCACAAAGTGCCTTAATGGGTTTAGAAAAACATAGTGGCAAAAGAAACAATCTTTATCTATACTGAGACAAAGCTACATCCTAACAAAACCCAGATGATCTAACAGAGTAAAAGAGTAATTTGCATGTCCTATAGTCTCCCAATTCATTTTAATTACATACTTATTTAATTAATGTGCAATGCTGCCCCCATGTACTATCCTATATTATACCCTTTTTTTATTTACTTTAACAACGACCATATTAACTATCAAAACAGAAGAGACAGTTATGTTAAGGGAGCTACATCCCTCTTCTAAGAAAGCTTGTATGAGCAGTGCCAGAAAAGTCTTTGCGCCTACAATTCTGCTGATTGCTCACACTCTGATGTGGTGTGAAAGAGCTGTGATCACTTTCTGTACTGACAAAAATAGATTTTGCTATATAGTTTCCTATACATCAGCAGAAGACGTAATGACATATCTACCGAAGTTCCTGCTCTCCTGGCCAAAAAAAGTAGGCGCTGATATCGGGCTGTCAGGGTCAGAAAGTTACAACATTTGTAGGGTACACTCACCTCCATTTTGTTTGTCTAAATGAGGACTTTTGTCTTTTTGACATTCCAAGCAGTCTGTCAAATGAAGTATGCATCCACCATTAACCCACCAGAACAGTTTCACTTTCCAAGTGTTTCCATTATTTTGGATTTTACCTGTTAGATGTGTCCGATACATTCTAATATCTATAACTGACAGCATTTGCTGTATGGTTCACGTTGTATTGTGTTTAGAGTGCAAGATTTTTAAATTTTGGCTTCAGATTTACAGACCATGGCAATATTATTGAATGATTTTGAATGTTAGGTCAACTAAATGGTGATAAATGATGACTGTTTCAAAATAATATCTCCACACAGCAGCCATTTTATAAAAGATAATTAAAATTCCATTCCTGAAGCCTACTTTTTCTTGCAGTTCGCTTACAATACGCAGCACGATTCTTCTGTCTGCATTATTTTCTCTGAATCCCCTTCATCTACTCCAAATCAATGCTTCATTGTTTCTTGGGTAAATTATTACCTAACAGGAAAGCCAACAGCAAATCATTCAACATTGCCAAACATCTTTATACAACAGTTCAGGTTACATGTCTGTAGTTTTCTGTGAACCAAATCCTTTAGCTTTTCGGTTGAAATCCTTGTGCTCGTCTTCCTGAGATTTACGCTTCAGCAAACCCCTTTCAAACACAGTAGCTATTTTGGTAAGCGGCTTCTCCGCTGCCTCTTTAAGTTTCCTGGCATCAAAACGGGGGCTGTACAGTAAAATCGGCAGCCGATTGACAAAAGATGGAACTTCTGCCTGATTGTCTTTAGAGAGTTTTTTTGTGTCTGAATCTTTTTTGCTGGCATTGATCTGCTGCATGATCCTCTCTTTGGTGGAGAACATCTGAAAGAGGAGCGCATCCCACATCTTCAAGGCTGTTGGATTGTCTTTGTCATTCATCACCTGTTGATTGGTACTTTGGTGTGTCGTGTCCTTGTCGTCAATACCATGAGTGTCACTGGAATCAACCTGAGATTTCTTCTCTGACTCAGGAAACTTGGGTTCATCCGGTTCAACAACCATGTGTTTCTTGAGCCGGGACCATCCACTGAGCTTTCCTTTAAGGCCCTTTGGCTTCTGAGTCGACTTGGACTCACTGGATGATGGGGGTGTCTCTGCTGTTACAGCACTGTTGTCAGCAGTTGAAAATGCAGTTGATGTCACTGACCTCGTAGAGGGTGCAAGGGTTTCCTCTGGGCCAGCTGTAGTTTTGTTCTTCACAATGTCTTTCAGTCCAGTTTTTTGCAGAGATGGCAGTGACGTTCCTCTGTTTCGGGATGGAGCTTTGACTGAGACTGAGTCCTGAGGCAGAGAGGCAGAATCAATCACAGCTCCTTTAAATATGGATGGTTTCATGTCACTATCTGTTGCTGTCTCTCCTGGAGAAACGTTCACTTTTGGCAGCTCTGTCAAAGTGTGATCATTACTGCTGTGTATGCTAATCTGCACAGGCTCAGGGGAAGGCTTTGAATTTTCAGCAACTGATATCACAGGGGGTTTTGTTTCAACAACAGCAGAGGAAGGCCACAAGTCTACCTGCTTTGTGGCAGATTGTAGTTTTGGAGGACAATTACTAGTTAAATCTGGATCTGCAGAATGGATCAGAGTACCAGTTTGAGTTGTAAGTGATGGATGTTTTTCTACCTTACTATAGTTTGATGCTAGGTGTGGTTTTATTAGTGTAGATTGGGAATGCACTTTTGTCATCAGATTACTGGTCACAACTGAAATGTCCGTTGTGGGTAGAGTCTTTTCTGTATTTAAGATGCTCTCTGTTGCAGACTTTAAAGAGGGCTGAACAGTATTTGTCTGACGACAAACTGGAGAGTTTTGTGGTTTATTCATGATGCCTGGAGGATTAATTTCTATTACATGGTTCAAGGGAGAGTGAACCTGTGAGGAGTAAGGTAAATCATGAGTAACTGTTATAGACTTGTTAAACACTCTTGTCTCTGGAAGAGGTGAAGCTCTTGTTATATTCCAAGGATTTGTTAAGAGTTTATTTTCTATTGGAGACTTAACACCTGGTGTGGTGGCTGTTACATTCCCAGGAGAAGGAGAAATTCTTGTTTCAGTTAAAGATGATGAATGCTCTTTTGTTAGTGGAGTTGTATTAGCCAAAGACATGTTACCTTGGCTTGGGACAAAGAGAGGGGATTGATCTTTTACTGTAGTTTTATTACAAAGTTGAGGCCCAGGTACTTTGTGTTCAGTGAGTTGTTTGTCATCTTCTTTTGAATGTCTATAGAAAACGCTTTGACCAATAGAGCCAGAAACAGATTTTGGGTCAGTAGTAGCCTTTGTTGCAGATTGACTTTCTGACTTCTTTAATCTCATCTGAGGGCTTTTTGGCATGATGTGCCTCATGGTTGGGCTTGAAGGTATGGTCGGTTTACAGACCTGTACTGTAAATGTTGGGTTACTGTTTACTCCTCCGTCTGTCATTACAGGCAGAATAACTTCTGTA
The DNA here is from genome assembly GCA_900302635.1 of Chatrabus melanurus. Taxonomy (NCBI): domain Eukaryota; kingdom Metazoa; phylum Chordata; class Actinopteri; order Batrachoidiformes; family Batrachoididae; genus Chatrabus; species Chatrabus melanurus. The sequence goes on along the minus strand of OMMV01224060.1, from coordinate 5,671 downwards.
GTTGTATTGAGAAAATTGCTGCCCTCATCAGATTTGTTTGACTGTGGCATTTCTCTAGCCTGCCCATTGCATTGAACACCCTCTACATTTTGTTGTTGTGCAGGTGAAACCAGGTCTGTGGTAGACTTGATGACATTTAACAGTCCTGTGAAGGCTTTGATGGGCATTTTGGTAGCACTGTTGAAAGAGTTTCCTTCTGAAGGTTTAGAAGATTTTTCTGTACATTTAGTTTTATTGCCAACTGCTGTATGAGATGTAATGAGGAGTTGTTCTGTTGGTGTTTTTCTACACAATAAACTTCCAGTGGTGGTGTGTGGATCTAGATCTGTATCTACTGCTGAACAGCTGACTTGGTTTGAGTCACTATTAATAGTATAGGGGGGAGTGGCTTCTGTCTTGACTGAGCTCAACAGTACTGAGTCTTGAGGAGGGATTTTAAAACTGGTTTTAGTTGTAGACTTGATATCTGGTACAGCATATGTTGTGGCCGTGCTTGAATTTGTATTGACACATGTGTCTTGAACAACTTTGTCTTGGTGACTAGATGGCGTGCAGTTTCGGGGTTTTGGAAGTTCATTCTCAGTTGTTGGATTTAGCTTCTCTGTGCCTTTTGTGGCTACACTGGATATAGGAAAGATAATATCTGACATTTCGGGAACTTTGTTTCCAGTGCTGGATAGATGAGGTAGATTGGCAGTATATACATAAGGTATATTTGCTGCACTTGATGCTTGTGAAACTTGCTGTAAAGGGATCTGGTTTTCTGAGGTCTTTTTATGACTTTGATATTCTGTGTTAAACTGTTGTGATTTTTCTGTGCTTTGCTTGGCTACAGACACTGTGCAGATGCTGGACTCTGTGGAACATACAGATGCTGTGACAGGCTCATGTGGCAACATGGATCTTGTGGTAGAAATGATTTGTTCTGTAGAGGACACATTTGAGAATTTGGGCTCAATTTTTGTTCTGTGTGAAGCATGGTCTCCACCAGTAGACATGTTTGCCTTGTTCAGTAGAATAACATCTGTATGAATTTTTCTGTTTTGCTCAGACTGTTCACATTGTTTGTGTAAGACCTCGACTATAAGAGCCTCTTTATGTGGCAGTAGTGCCTCTAAAACTGGTTTGGTGGCTTGTTGTATTTCTAAGAAATGCTCACCATTTGTAATAGTGCTCCCTAATAGTTCTTGTTGTAACTCTCTAGCAGGAGAATGAACATTAGGCCTAGCAGTATGACTGAGCACATTAACAGGCTTTGCAATAAGATGAACACTGATGCCATTTGCTGTTGGTGGACAAACTTCCCTAGTAGTTTGGTGAGATCGTTTGTGATTAATCTCGATTTTTCCTGACTGAAATTTACAGTTTTTGTCAGGCTGAGAATTTGGTGTTGTGGATGGTTTTGCACATACATCAGTTTTCTGTATGCCCTCTATTACATGTGCGCTATTCATTTTTTCTACAGTTGAACATTGCAAGTTTACCTTCACTAAGGGTAAGGAAGAACTTGAAAGACCACTGCTATCAGTAAAGCATGGAGTCAAATTTAGTGTGCATTTTGTCTGTGGGTTTACCTCACCTGCTTTGGGTATGGGTATTGAAGCCTCAGAATATGAGGCTTTTGGTGCGGATACTTCACATGTGGATTGTTGTTTAGTTTTCTGTACCGAGCCAAGGGGAAGCTCAGGTGTTATTGTGTCCACACTAGCTGTTTTATTGGATATTATTCCAATACAGTGAGCTTCTGACTGATTTTCCTCAAACAGATCTTTGCTATGTGTGGCCATCAGTTCAGCTTGAAGCTCAACATCTCTTGAAGGAGATAGAGGTTGTAGGATATGACCAGTGGAAACCTCCACTGTAGCAGAGAGAGCTTGATGTCCATTAACAGCTTGTGTTACATCAGATTTTGATGAGACATGTGATGCATTTACAGCTACATTTGACTGTGTGTTGTTTGAGAAACACTCATTTACCCTGGGGGCTACAGGGCTGTGAGATGTGGTAGTCCTAATCCCACCAAAGGCAACATATTCAGATGGAGTAAGTCCATAATATGTTGACCTAGATTTGGGCTTTGAGGTCTCTAATGTCATTTGAGTTTCTAATAATGTTGTTAATGACTTGCGTGCCTCGACAACAGGAGAGCCAGGTGGACGAAAACTGGATGACGGAAGGCTTGGACCTGGTATGACCTGTACTGAAATCACAGGGGTAGAGTTGAGAATTGAGGTCTCTGGTGTAGCAAATAGAAGTGAAGGAACCTTTGGCAAAGTTGAAGCTTCACCTTCATAAACTTGGTGTGTTTTTAGATTTGGGATAACAGGTTCTGTTAGAGATGGTCTGACCACAGTGGAGTTGAGTGCAGTCATACTTGGTACTAAATCCTCCCTTGGGGATTGCTCACCATTGGCACTGCTTATTGGATACTTTTTGGCATCTTGAATCTGATTTTCTTTGTCATTGGTAATTTGTTCGGGAGGGTATTTGGTGGACTTACTGTGATTGATATCAGTCTGCTTCAGTTCTTCTGTAGCAGTGGAAGCCCTGCTGCTGGCTTTCATTGCTGATTTGTCTCTTGGAGCACCATTGCTAATGTGAGGAGCTTGTAAATCTTTCAATGAGTTAAAAGCAGAACGTGCAGCAAATAACAGGGGATTAGGTTTGGATATTTCATAAACAGGTGTCGATCGTGATGGTGTGCAGGAAGGAGTCTTTGGTCTTCCACTTGGTGTCCTGGACAAAGCTGAGACTGCTGTTTTTTCCTTGTATATGACTGAAACTGAAGGAGCCTGGATAGATAAATTTATTTCTGTGAGGTCCTGGATGGAAGGCGGCTTAGAAATCTCATAAAATGTTGCTTTTGATGTATAAATCCTGGTGTGTGGTGTGTCAGGCCTTGTTTCTTTCATTGCTTGAACAGGTGATATCTTTGATGCAACTACTTCAGCAGGCATCTGGCTTACAAGAGAATTGCAACTCCTGTCAGGTTGAGCAGTCCAAGAAAATGTATGGTTTAAAGGGTGGACCACTGATTTCGCATTTGTCTCCCTCTGCTCCCTCTGGCTGACAGTAAAAGTTTGCTTGGGAGGAACTGATGGCAATAGTGGAACAGGAGGTAGGTCTGCAATAGGAGAAGGTGTGGGGTCTGAGCTACAGTAGTGGGCAGCTGAGGAGAGGGTCAGGCTGTGTGTTGCTATTTCAGCACTTTGCTTTGGCACAGAGATTTGTGGTGGGAGAATTGTTGTGAATGACCCATCGAGGGGACATGGTGTCATGTTAAAACTCATAGCAGTAGGAAGAGGTGGTGCTAAGATCAGCTCAGGTGGTTCTGGTAGAGGTGAAGTTGAAGACGGCATCGTAGCGTCATCAAATAAAAAAGAGGAGCACTCATACAGTGGAGCCACCTGCTCTTCAGACATTCTGGTCTGAGGTGTGTATGGCTGAGTAGAGAAGCTGCCAGTTTGGCTGTAGGGACTGCTCTGAGTATGAGGGAATGCAGGTGCAGGCTGATGATAGAGCGAGCCAAAGGGGAAACCGGACACCGAAGAGTCTGCAGTGTAAACTGAATCTGGTGTCCTTGGTGGGCTGCACTGGTCACTGTGCTCAAGGTCTGTGCTTGCTTCATTGACAGGCGACAAGCAGGAGCGGAAGGGTACAGGCGTCTGAGAGAGACTACCCTTTTTCTTGGATCTCTTTTTCTTGAGTTTCTGAAGCCGTGCATTGTCTTTGCCTGGTTTTGGTAATAAGGGCGGAGGATACTGCTGGGAAAGATCAGCCTCCAGCCCATTACTGTAGCTAACTTCCATCAACATATCAACCGCCTGCAAAGACAGAAGACAAATAATAGTCATACTGTTTGTCTTTAACCAAAGGTTTGCTATTAACTTCTAAACAAGATCCATTAAAAAATGAAGGCAGTCATGTGATTTAGACCACTTGCAATCCATGTACGTAATTGTCAGTTGATTGTTATCTTTTTTAATGCGCTTGACTCAGATTTTCTTCAATATAAAAAATTAGAGCAGAGACACAACATAGTAAACACTGTCCACTGGTGAATAAAGTAGTGAAACAGAAATATCCTGAAAAACCATGGCTCACTAAGGGTATACAAAATGCATGTAATAAAAAATCTATTATATAAAGAATTTTTAAAGCGAAGAACAATAGAAACTGAGCAAACCTATAAGAAATATAAAAACAAATTCACAAGAATTATGAGAAACAGTAAAAGAGATTACAGTAAACTACTGGAAGACAAAATCAAAAATAACTCCACATTACATGGAGAATGGGCAGGGGTGGCCTCTAACCGGGAACCTTCTGCATTGAAAGCGGTTGCATTAACCGCTAGGCCACCACACTGCCTGTAATCTGGCATTAAAAACTGGAATATTCCCTGATAAAATGAAAACTGCAAAAGTCATACCAATATATAAATCTGGAGATAAACATATACTTACAAACTATAGACCAATTTCATTACTTCCACAGTTTTCTAAAATATTGATTTTGTCACAAAACATGATGTACTATGTGAACAGCAATATGGCTTTAGGTCCAAAAGAACCACGGCATATGCAATTATTGATTTTGTTGATGCAGTAACAACAGCAATAGAAAACAAAGAATATGCCTTCGGGATATTCCTCAACCTCAAAAAAGCAGACACTGTTGACAATGATTTATTATTTTTAAAAAATTATATAGATATGGAATTAGAGGGTTTGCACTATCGTGGGTAAATAGCTACCTGTAAAATAGAAAACAATATGTTCAAATAAACAGTACTAAATCACAATTGAGGACTGTCCCATGTGGGGTTCCCCAGGGATCAGTGTTGGGACCGTTGCTGTTAATACTGTACATTAATGAAATTTGTGAATACTCAAAATTATTTTATTTGTCGATTATACCAATTTATTGTGTTGTGGTAACAATTTGGAACAACTTCTGAATGTAGTGGAGAATGAATTGAAAATTTTAAAGAGCTAGTTTGACTACAACAAACTAACACTGAATTTAAGCAAAACTAAATTCATCATATTTGGAAATCGATTAACCACCTCAAATGAGAAACTTATGATGAATAATGTAGAAATAGAAAGAGTGTCTGAAATTAAATTCCTTGGAGTGATAATCAACAACAAACTAAGCTGGAAACCACACATTAACTACACTAAAACTAAAATATCAAGATCCATTGCAATATTATATAGCGTAAAAGACCTCCTTAATCAAAAGTCATTGTACACGCTATATTGCTCCTTTATACTTCCATACATATCATGCTATGTGGAATTGTGGGGGAACACTTGAAGAGCTCTTTTCCAAAACACGATAAACGGCAAATGTAAATTTTTTTTTTTTTTAAAACAGCTTCTGATGCCATTCTATAGTTTACTGATCCTATTCACTGCCTCATTAATTATTTATGCCAAAATGTAACATATAGGAGTTTAAAATGTACTGCAAATTGCAGTTTCGTTCCAAACCATGACAAGCGCCATGTCTGTTCTGTGGCTGAATGTGATATCTCCTCTCCACCAATCAGCTCCACATGAAAGTCTCCTTTCCTTTCAAAAATAACTTGCTTTAATAACTTTCACAGAAATATCGAAAATGTGGGATTTTTTGTGTAAACTAGCAGATGTTTTGCAGTGAAATG
>OMMV01224055.1:0-11612 GCA_900302635.1 Chatrabus melanurus | reverse complement strand
ACGCCGTTTATTGTCAGCTCTCTGACAGCTCGCCAGTCTGCCTCTGAGATATAAGTTATTATCATGCATTTATGTTATTACCATGTCTGTATGTTATTATTATTATTTCATAAAATACAGTGTGGACATTTCTTGTAATTGTGGTGGTTTGGAGGGACCCTGATGCCGGCATCTTCACAGGGGGGCGGACTGTACCATGTGCCACACAAATTGAGAACGGTTCAGGTCGGGTTCCAGATGGGTTTGCGCCACTGCGACGCCTGTGGGAGTATGTCGGGAATGCCTGTATCGCACGATTTTTTAGGACATGTTCCAAATTCAAGCAACACATGTGCGCCGCCCTGTGCCGCCTGCGACGGGTGTGGGAATCCCCGTGGATGTGCGGGGGCATTCCGGGTACTCTCTCGGGAATGCCGTTCGCATGGTGTCGCAGCCCAGTGTGATACGCCCTTGAGTTAGCACTACTGATGTTAGTGTGGAATAGTATTTAGGAGAAATGAAAATACAGGCCATACAATATTGGTGGGATAATTAGTGTTTAATGGCAGAATAAATTTTGTTGATGTTTTTGGTGGAGTGCTCAGTTATAGTCGTGAAGTCTATGCATTTGATGTTTGACTTGAATCAGTCTAGTGTTTCATGTTTTACTGCTTCCTCAGGTAGTTCCACTCACAAATTGATCTAGGAAAGAAACTCTCATTGTAGTAGTCTTGTGGGTTTGGTATGTGTTGTATTTGTCTGTATGACTTTTTCTGAGGGTCTTATCTCTTTCTGAGTTATGCCTTACATACATTCATTCATTTTCTATACCCACTTATTCCAATTAAGGGTCACAGGGGGGCTGGGGCTTATCCCAGCGGTCATTGGGCGAGAGGCGGGGTACACCCTGGACAGGCCGCCAGTCCATCACAGGGCCACATACCGACAGACAAACACATTCACACTCTCACTCACACCTCCGGTCAATTTAGAGTCACCAATTCACCTAACCTGCAAGTTTTTGGAAGTGGGAGGAAGCCAGAGCACCCAGAGGGAACCCACGCAAACACAGGGAGAACATGCAAACTCCACACAGAAAGGATCAGGTCGAAAGCGAACCTGTGACCTTCTTGCTGTGAGGCAACAGTGTTAACCACTAAGCCACCATGCTGCCTGCCTTACATACATTTCCAAGGAAATAGCAACAAGGCAATGGGTGATGCAGTAACTCATACACATTCTGGGAAATACTCACCAATGTTCTAGAAATTCCCAGCCTAAAGACTCAAGCATAATGTCAACACAACTACTATTGTGGAAACTATTACAGACTTATCTGGCTGCTCTGCGTTGGGCCATTTGCGCTTGTTGATATTTTCAGAAGTAGAAGGGTCCCATAATGTAGCACAATATTCTAGTTTGGGTCTGACCAGGGCTTTGTATGCCCTTTTATGTCAGTTCTGTTGGTTTTTATGCTTGAGCACTCCCAAGGTTCCATTGAATTTGGCCACAATGTTGTCAGTGTTACAAACTGTTCCTCAGTATTTAGAGCACTAGAGATTGAAAAAAAAAAAATCGATTAATTTTCTGTTTTTGCATTCTTGGATAAATAAATTGTGTGTTTGTCCAACAACATATTCCAGATGTTCAATCACTGCAAGCTGATCTAGAGCATCTACATGAGTGGTCCCAGACATGGCAGTTGCCATTTAATGCCAGCAAATGTAAAGCTATGCACCTCAGAACCCACGCCATAGCTAAGTCATGGATGGGTGCACATTAAATGTAACAGTTGTTGAAAAAGACCTGGGAGTGACAATAGGTGAAAAGCTTAAATTTAATGAGCATACTACAATTGCTTGCAAGAAAGTGAATAAAATCGTAGGATTAGCCAAGAGAACCTTCGCCAACATTAGTGAGATGTTGTTGCCGCTCCTGTATAAGATGCTGATTCGACATCACTTAGAGTACAGGAACATCATCTGGGGTCCACACTATGCTATGGATCAACAAGCCATTGAAAGGGTACAGAGGCAAGCAACAAAGCTGGTCCCGTGACTCACACACACCCTGTACGAAGAATGGCTGCAATGCCTACGTCTGCCGAGCTTATACCACCAAAGAGGAAGGAATGATTTGATTCAGCTCTTCAAAATCATGAAGGGCATCAACAATCTGGACAAAGATCAACTGTTCCAGCAGACTGCGAGTATGACACATGGGCACAAGCTCAAACTGTTCAAGCCACAGGCTATAAAGCAAGTTGGATGTCAGTCCATCTCAGTAAGGGTGGTAAATGACTGAAACATGCTGCTGTGGAAGTGGACCAATTCAAACGACTGGGGTGATAATAAATATGCTACACCATAATGACGCACTACCTTGTGTACTGAATTAGTCTTAATGTGCGTGACACTTATCAACAGACACCTTACTAATACACAATTAAGGCCAGGTCAAGATCAGGGCCAAGAGGCAATCAGCCTGATTTCCCTGTATTATCTACCATACTTTCCACAGGAGAAGTCACACCGGAGTATAAATCACACTTTTTTTCTGTTTGTGGAACTCACTTTTTAACACAATGTTTCCCTGGGTGCAAGTTTAACAACAGACAGGAACACATGTAGCACATGTGCACACCACAGTGTGTGCTGTTACTTAGAACTTTGCAAATCATTCGTGACTGTTAATTTTCATTACCAGACACCAAATTCAAAAAGAATAAACAAACAAACAAAACCCTCCATGAGGACTCCATAACTCCTAAGAGGTCAGTTTCATTACATCTTACAGATTAAACTCAATATCATAAAACAGGATCAGTACATATTACTTCAGTGTACAAAATTTAATATGGATGTTCAATTCAATTCAATTTATTTATATAGCGCCAAATCACAACATAGTCGCCCCAAGGCGCTTCACAAGGGTAAGGTCTAACCTTACCCACCACCTGAGCAAGTATAATAGCAACGTTGGTGAAGAAAAATTCCCTGGATAATTTTATGAGTATAGGAAGAAACCTCAAGCAGACCAGACTCAGAGGGGTGCCCATCTGCTATGGCCATACTACCAATGACAACAAATGACTAAAACAAAGCACAGCAGTAAAATTGTCAAACATGCACAGACAGGAGAAGTCAATGCCAATGAACCCAAGTGGCCCAGCGGTCACTGTCGACCAATCTGGAACCATGTGGTAGGATCAAGAACCCGTGAAGTGGAACGCTGCCGGGACACTGCCGACGGGGTCCACACTCAGACAGTTGGGGATTACCCGCATTCTATCTTCAGCCGCATCTTGACCATCAACACCTCGTCAGGACCTCGAACAAAGGGCAGGGCAGAGATACATCAGCCAGAATGACCAACACACACAAATAACATTGTAAAACAGCAGAACAGGAAGTAAACATGATCACCGGCAACTTACTCCTACCTTACCCAATATTCCCAGAATTTAGATGCTGTGAACCGTGTCCAACTCTACTAATAGCAGCAGCATAAAGTGTAGGTGGAGGGGAGAAGTATTTTATTACAATTAAGTCTATATTTGTCAATGTTATCATTAAGTGACTCAAGAGGATGTCTTTGAGCTTATCACATAATTATGATTCTATCCCCAATCATGGCCACTGTTTGGTGAGTCAGCGTGGTACCCTTTGGTATATCCATGCACTCACAGTATGGTATGGTTCTAGTCCGATAAAGCATGCTATTGCATGCTTTACCATACCATAAATTATGACTTGAAATGACTTCCAGCAGTAAGTCATTCCAAGTCTGAGAGCATGCGCTGGTGCCGCACTTTGCCACATCTACAGCACCACAGAACCGACTTGGGTCAGGTGTCTGCCTGGGCAAACACCCAGGCAGACAACCGGTCCATCCCCGCATCTCTAAAATAACCATCTATCTGCCACAGCCAAGTGAAGTGTGGGCATCCCCTTTGCCTTCTCCAGCCACTGGGATCCTTAACACTCAGGCACCTATGTGCTGGATCATCCATAGAGAAATGTGCCACATGGTCAAAATGTCGAAGATGACAATCCCTCACAATGCAAGTGATACTCCTCATCTTAGTTTCCCTAAGTAACCGCTCATTTGATACAAAGTCATTCGACCAGTACCCAAGGATCCTTCAAAGAGACCTAGTACCAAAGTCATCCAGTCGTCGCCTTAGGTCACTGGGTAGCATCCAAGTCTCTAGTGTCTTGGTTGCTATTGTAAGGCAGTGGGAAAAATAAATGTCTTGAATAACAAGACAGCAGATAAATGTACTACGACTTACAGCATGTCACAAATTAGGGAGTCCAGCTCATCTGGGTAGTTGGATGGAATTCTTATGAATTCCCCCATTTTTAGCTTCTCACACATCCCTTTTCTTGAAAATGGAGGTGTAAAAAGGAGAAATCATTCAACAAGAAATGAGAGAAAATTAGCTCAAATCAAAGTTGCATAACTTACAGTAAGCTACAGAGCTTATACAGCACTCACACCACTGACCAGATGTCTGACTTCTTGTTATAAAATACTTTTATTTTTTCAGAGAACAACAAGGAAAGGTTGCATGCTTTGCCATGTTTCATGTGAGATAGTTCCCATTTACAAGAAGACAATTTGTGTCCTCGAGAGAAATCCCAGACTTCATGATCAGTCAGCCTGATCTCAGCCTGCCTCACTAACTCAAGTAAGGGGTCTCTGCAGAACACAAGTGGGCCTTTCTCAATGCAGGTGTTCACTCTTACATATGGCGACGGCACTTAATCCTACTCCATCCCCTTTACCTTAACCCACATCCACGTTTAAAGGTGTAAGCTGTCCACTGGTGTAGAAACAGCCACTGTTATTGAGGAAGAACACTTTGTGCTCTGCACTGACACATGCTTATTAATCTCTGGGTATTTCTCCCTATGAGAAGGTAGTTTGAGAAGAAAGAGACAAGACAAATGTCTCACTGGACATGTGTAATAAAGTATCCCATCTGGTGTTTTGGCAAAACAGTCTTTCGTCGGCAGGACCTGTACAAGGCCAAAGTCACTTAGGCTGATGTCAGATTTCTCAAGAAAGACTTTGCCCGGCTCCTGTTAGACCATCCATGTCATTTTTTAAGTGCCACTGCAAGCTCGGCAAAAACCTGCAGAATGAATTTCTTGCTCAGATGAGATGTGCCAACATTAACAGGCAGTCAGTTCACATTGCAGACACTTCTACAAACAATACAAGTATCCTGAAGTGATGGCATGTCTAACTGAAGGATGCAAAGCCAAGACAAATCAAGGATGATCAATTTACTCTTCCTCGATGCATAAATCAATGAGGTTGGAAAGATCCACACCCTCACAGTACTCCATAATACCTACGGTTGTGATGATTAATGAAAATCATTAGTCGACTAGTCGGGTACTGTTGTGGCGGATACATGGTTCGGAGGCAAAAAAGATGGCTTGAACGGGTGTAAGAGGTTTATTCAGAATCAAGACAGTAAACAGATGACATCATGAGGGTTTTATACACTCCAATGACGTGGGACACATGCGCAGATGCAGATTGCCTTTGTGGACACGCACTTCTTGGCATCAACTTTGGCCTTGGACAAAAACACAGTGTACGGTGATGGCATCTGATATGAATTCAGCTCCTACAGTACCATTAGTCATCAACTAATAAGGTGAAATTTATGTAAGTAGTGAAACTCCAAGTTGACTTTAATTTTAAATTCAGAGCTGAATATGCAGTAGTATTTATTGAGTTACTTACAGAAAGTTTGAGGATCGACACACTGACTCATTGACTGACTCCATTAATCCTTTGCTTGTCCTGCTAATTGCAGGGAAAATGTAGCTCCTGTTGCTGAAGCTCATTTTTGAATATACATTTTCTGATCAATTGTCCTTGTGTTTTGTCACACATGAATAAAATCAGTTTTGGACATGTAGTGTTGCTGAATGTCCAGACAAAACATGACATGTCTGTTGTTAGAAAGTCAGTGTTTGCTAGCATTAAAGGCAGCTAAATGTGAAAGGCAGCAACAACATTGGTTTTGCAAAGGCCCTGAAACTGTTACAATAAGGTGGTTTTAATTAAGCACGGTTGGAAAGTGGTTAAGCTGCATTAGCAGTAACATGACATGACTCATCTCGAATGTTGAAAAATTGAGAAATAAATTCCCACATCTTGCTTATTTAGCAATACCCACTTGGAAACTTAATGATTTTGAAGTTTTGTAACAGCTGGTTTATTAGTTTCTTAGTAATCCTGCCAACAAACCAGTCAACAGAAATGGGGGAAAACGTAGCCTCTTCTGCGGAGTTAATAAACAAACTAGACCACTAATTACGTCTGTCTTTTTATCTGTGTATATGAGCCAAATCCCTATGTCTGCATGCAACTAATTATTCAATGACGTTAAGGATGTTTATGGGTGTGTGAGACCTCTTCAACACCGCTGTAAACTTTTTTTTCCCCTTTAACCGCCTATTGGCTGCATTCAACATCAGCTTCTTCAGCATCTGTTGTGTAGTTATTTCAGCCTGCAGCTACAGATTTTTTCAAGGCAGACAGCTTGTCAGAATGATTGACAAGTGCTGGTACCTAACTCGACCAACTGAGCATTACATTTGACTTGAAATATGACACCGAGGCGGCGCACTGGATACTGCTGCTGGCATGAAAAGGGGGCATACGTGATATGCTTTGGCACAGGTGGGTGTATAATAGGGTTGTTTGTGTGTAGATTATATGTGTGTAGACGTACATTTGCTCCTGCAACATTTGCATCCCTGGCAGGCATGGTCCATGTGGAGTGAGTAGCTTCGTAGTGGCTGATGGGAGCAGAACTCTGGGAATAACATGTCCCTTGCAATCCAGCTGCTCGCTGCAGACAAAGCCTAAACACATCATATATCATCACAGCGAGGGAATGAAATGGTACATGACATGAACATTTCTGAAAAGGATACATGAGAAGATGAACAATAGGGGAATGGAATTTCTGTGCCGATCTGTGGGTGAAACGGCAACACCGCCAAGAATAGCAAAAGTGCCAATTCAGACAGAATTCTGAATCTAATTTTCATCACTTTATATGATTAATGGCATTTCCACAAACCGATACTGAAATCTGCACATTTTGCACAGGTTTGACACTTTTTTGCAGCTTCATCACCACATACTATAGCAGAGAGAGGGTGAAATAATATGTTTTAAGCCCGGTTCATGTTTCTAGTAAGAGGTCATGCATTCTGCTGTGGCCCAGATGTTTTTAACCGGCGTTGGCTTTCCAAAGCTCAGACCCCAGTTTCCCAGCAGGCTGCAGTGCGTCTGTTCCTCTGCTGTAGTGTTTTCCCTGCCAGGAACCCTCGCCAGCTCCATGTGTCATCTTTGATTTTCTCTAAAACTTGGGTGAGATTTGCAGTACAAAGGTAGACTGTTGCATAATCCTTTCCACTCTTTTTTTTTTCCTAATTGTGCCAAGACAAAAGTAAGCACTACTCAAGTATCACAATGCAGTTCTCATTGTTTTCATGGTAAGAAGCCTAAGCAATTCAGTTCATGTTGTCTAGTGCATTTCAGTGCAAAACGTGAAGTATATTTGCTTCTACCTTAGTAACATCATGAACATTGAGGGAAGTGTGTCTTTGACACTGGAAATACCTCAAGATTTAACTGATCTGATTCATAAGATTTTTTCTTAAACAACAAAATTGATAAAAGTGTTTGTACAGTGTATGACTTTTGCATATTTAGGTTTATTACATATTAAAAAGTCACTAAAACATGGAATCTGAGAGCTAAATAGATGCTCATCATTTGGTGAGTGTGGGATTGTAAAGAAATTGTTCTTAATGAAATATTTTAATAATATTGTGAACAAATTAACACTTGTATGATAGAACACAACCACTGTATTTTTTTTTTCAAATTTTCCACTGAATCCCTTCAGTGCTTTCAGTATTTGATGCACTGAAATAATATATTCATGGCAATGTGACATGCAGATGATATTGATACTTGTAAATTGTTATGCTAAGTTTAAGGCTGTTACACACTAATTGGCTACCACAGTATTAATAAATGGAATAAACATTTATTAATGCTGTGGTAGCCATCTGATGTTACCTGATGAGAGCATATGAGCAGAAGATATTACATTTTGCAAAAGAAGTACACGCACATGTCCAAGCTAACTATATGGTAACTAACACAGCTATCATTGCCTGCTTGGCTGGTTGCCATCCGTAGTGTGGTGTATGTGGCAACACACGGCACCCATGTATGTTCCCAGACCTGGGACCTGAACTGATAGCTAGCATTAAGAGTCGTTGTACTGACTGGTTTAAGCTAGCCATTTAGCCAGTAATTATGCACAGGTACTTCAGGGTTCCCTCTGGCTTTTGAAAAATATTCTTCACTTTTTTCCTTGAAAAATAAAGTTAAAGAAATTTGTCACTTTTTCTTCAACTTTATTATTTCTTAGTCACTAACTTTACATCTGAAAGCCTTTTGAAGTGGACATTTACGGTTTATATAAACAATTCAAATATTTGTGCACAAATAGAAGCCTCTTTGTTACATATTTAAGCACTTTGGGTACCTTGAAAAGCGCTATATAAATGCAATAAATTATTATTATTATTATAATATGAAAGTTGGGCTCCACTCCAGGATGTAATAATAAGAGATTTAATTTTGGGCACCCTGTGCATAAAAGCTAAAATAAACCTCTTCTGAGCTTATTTAAACATGTTAAAGGTTATTTTAGCATGGAATTATTTAAAAGAGGTACTAGGAAAGTCTTTAACCCTCTGCTTACTTACTCTATTTCTACTCAATAACATTGTTGGATCCTCATTGTGTTTTGTCAATAGTCAATTTTATTTTTATTTTCACTATTATAAATTTCAATCTACTTTATTAACTGAGGGTGAGCTTCGGGGTCGGGATGAGTCGGGTGGGGTGGGGGGTGCCCCTATGTTTGCCTCTTGAGGATGTCTCATCTATTAGGAACAGAAGAATAGAAATTAGCCTGACCTACATATCTTTCTTCATTATCTAACGTTATCTCTATCTCTTCCTGAACCTCTCTCTCTGTTTGAGCAGCACTGGTTGAAGCCTAGGAACATTTGAAATAAATTAATGACATTAACTAGCGACAGCTATCAGACTGTTCATCTTTATTTTTAGATTTTAGATTATTATTAATCTGTACTCAGTATTTACTGCACATTATCACAGACTTCCGGTGATTATCTACCCGTCAGTATTGTAGGGAAGGAGGTATCTGAAAACGCGACCTTGTGTGCCACAAAGCCGACCTCAAAAGTATGATATTGTTAGCTATTTTACTGTCTCTTAGCAAAATACTCAAAAGTTGATGCAACTTCCCGCTGGTCAGCAGTATTTATATTGACGACTTTTATTATGAAATGTCAGAACGGAAGGACCATATGTGTTGTATTTACGAAACCAGCTTTTCTGGTGGAGTGACAGAGTTTAGCTTAGCTCTGTACAGTTAGGAGCTAAGGTTTAAGAAAAAAAAATTGCTAGGCGCTTTTTGGGGGGAAAAAAGTCCCTAAAGGGGTCCAAAAAGTCGCTGGATCTAGCGACAAAGCAATGTTGCCAATTGTCCCGCTTCTTTGCGTTGTCGTTCGATATAGGCTGCACGCGCTGTGCATGGAGAGGAGGGGCAGACGAATCAGCTGTCAGTGTGTGTCTGTGTGTGTGTGCATGCATGCGTGTGTCTGTGTCTGTGAACAAGAGAGGGAGGGAGAAAGAGAGCTGTGAGGACAGGGAGATGAATGAACGGAACGATACGTTATATTTTAAAATCGCTTTGGGAAAAAAAAAAAGCAGAATCAATTTGTGGTGGTCAGTTTTGATTCTGTGGCGGCCCGCAACACATTGGTCTATGTATGGGAATTTTTATTCGTCATAAAACAATTACAATCACCATTGTGACGATTGACAGTCATTTTCTCCTCGTCACTGATGGATTACGAGCGGGAACCCAGGTACAAGTGTATTTGTACAGTCTATTATTGTTTTACAGCTGATGGCAATCCATAATGTATGTTGAGCTGTTTTTTTAATGTTTGTTGTTTTGTTTTGTGGGAGTAGCTCATACTTAGTAGGGAAGATTTTTATGATGACCTGCCATAGCTACTGCCATTTTGGATATTGTTGACTTCCAATGGGGCAGCACGGTGGCTTAGTGGTTAGCACTGTTGCCCCACAGCGAGAAGGTCCCGGATTCACTTCCGACCTGTGTGGAGTTTGCATGTTCTTCCCGTGTTTGTGTGGGTTCCCTCCGGGTGCTCCAGCTTCCTTCCACTTCCAAAGACATGCAGGTTAGGTGAGTTGGTGAAACTAAATTGGCCGTAGGTGTGAGTGAGAGTGTGACTGTGTTTGTTTGTCTATATGTGTCGGCCCTGCGATAGACTGGCTGCCTGTCCAGGGTTTACCCCGCCTCTGGCCCATGACCGCTGGGATAGGCTCCAACACAGTACTGCAACACAACATACTTTGTTTTTTGCTGATTCATTCATTTTCTACCGCTCATCCGGGTCCGGGTTGCAGTGGCAGCAGACCAACCAGCTCAACCCATACTTCCCTATCCTCGGGCAAGACCTGTAACTCTCCCTGGAGGATCCTGAGGCGTTCCCAAGGCAACTGGGAAATATAATCCATCCAGCATGTCCTGGGTCTTCCCTGGGGCCTCCTCTCAGTTTTATGTGCCTGGAAGACCTTGGGAGACAACCAGGGGCATCCTCACCAGATGCCTGAACCACCTCAACTGGCTCCTTTTGATACAAAGAAGCAGCGGCTCTACTCCGAGACCCTCCCAGATAGTCAAGCTTCTCACCCTGTCCCTGAGTGTAAGCCCAAACACCCGACTTAGGAACCTCATTTCCGCCGTTTGTATCCACGACCTTCTTCTTTTGGTCATTACCCAAAGCTCATGACCATTTCTGATGGTACTTTAAAATCTATAATGGCGCCTCTAAACAATCTATCTTCTAATGTAAATATCTATTTAATTTCCTGGAACCACTCCTTTTTGTGGATGTGTCCAAATGTTTTAATGGTTTCTATTCTGGCCATATTTTAGCTTACCATTAAAAATTTGCTCTGATTGTAATTCTGTTACCGTAGGATTACCCTATTGCATGTTAATCTCAACATTTTCACCAATAAAATAAACTAAATTAATAAAACTTTTAAGAAAAAAAGTTAGCATTTCTGGCCTCTTATAAACACCCAAATGTAATGTAATGATCAGGCCCGGATCCAGACCGGTTTGGACCGATGCAGTTGCATCGGTCAGATTTTTTTGCTCATCGTTCGCGCAGTTGCCAACTTAGCGACTTTGTCGCTAGATCTAGCGGCTTTTCAGACCGCCATAGCGACTTTTATTCCAAAAAGCGCCTAGCAACAAATCTAGCGACTTTTTTGTCGAACTGTAGCGACTCACTGTACAACGTTGTCGTTAAACTGCCCCGTGAACGAGGCTGAAGCCGCTGAATCTCTCCTGCTGCTTCGCTTCTGCAGTCACAGTCTGCTGCACTCATGCCGCGTTCATGGGATGTCGGAAATTACAAGCTCCAAATCGGAAAAAACGATTTGAACGT
>OMMV01224049.1:0-10650 GCA_900302635.1 Chatrabus melanurus | reverse complement strand
TTGTTTAATTCATGACCGCTGTACACAAGGATGAAAAAAGTCCACACATTTCGCCCATATTGCGCTTCAAAACACAAAACAGCCATTTTGGAAAGAAAAGGTCGAACCAATTGCAGCATTCTCATTAACACCTGATGCCACACTTGATAGCTTTACCGTATACCCCTGGCAGGACGTAATGTAATTTATATGGGCCCAATGTTTAACACTATTGCCCACCAGCATAAAATCAATAATGTTTAACATGTAGCAACTGTAGCAGTGTGACGTCAGATGAAATCAATATTCCATTCAAGGTATCCTGTCATCTGGACTAACCACTCCAGTCAATAGCTTCCATCCGTCCGTCCGTCTGTCCGTCTGTCTGTCTGTCTGTGTGTCTGTGTATTTTTGAAGCTGAAATGTGGGCACACATTTGACTTACAGTATATACCTTCATTTACAAATGCATATTTATTAGCTTTTTCATTATTTTCTGAAGGTCCGAGCATCTTAAATGTCCCCAAAATTTTTACTAAATTGTTACTTTGCAGAACAGGAACCGTCTGCTGAAAACAGTCAAAGTCTGCTCAAAAATCATTGAGCAGCCCATTCGATCTCTGACCACCTTATGTGACCAGCAGACGATGAAATCAGCTCGCAGGATCTTACTGGACCCCTCCCATATTCTGTTTCCTGAGTTTGACTGGCTCCCCTCAGGATGCAGGCTTCGGTGCCCAGGCTGTAGGACACAAAGAAGGTAGGCAACCTTCGTGCCTAGGGCTGTGCAGCTCCTCAACACCAAACTTAAACAATAATTGCAAAATGCACTTTATAAATAACCCGTGGCTGCTGAATGATGATGTGTGTGTGTGTGTGTATTATCCGATGTCTTGTGTTTCTAAGATACTTTTATGCCCTTTTAAATTGCCCCTTGGGGATAAATAAAGTGATTTGAATTGAATTGTATTGAATCATGTATGAAAGAGGGACTTTCGCTGTGGTTTAACAAAACTTTCCTTTTGGTTGTCGCCAAGGCCCAGCCTCCGGTCCTGATATATGAACCCAACGTGGGAATGACAAATCTTGCAGTTCCTTGAATCGCATGAGGCTAGCTCCAAAAGCGATTCACTCTCCATACACCCTTACTAGACCATAAGCCCATGGTAACACATGGCCTCTTGACCAAGTTTGATAGTTGATCTCATGTGATATGTCTCTGGGATGGACAACATGTAGGCCTTTAAGATGATCATTGAGTCCTGATGCAAAATTATGCGCCAGCAGGTAAACATCTGAAATCATGCCTTCCTCTGTGTGAAAGAATGCCATAAATACCTGTGTAGTTAATGGTTGGAGTCTTTTGAAGCTGTCTATTGATGCATGGAGTGTGGATGGCCTGATTTTATGGTGGATATTGATGGTTTCCTTAGCGATCAATGCGGAGAGATGAGGTATGCATGTGTGCCAAACAGCAGAAATGACGTTAATCCAAGATGGCAGCGGCCACTTTTAGCATGGGTAAAAAATAAATACGTAATTAAGTAATTAGTGGGTTGTTAATCATGGCTAAAAATGTCCTCTGACACATCACATGTATGTCAACTATCAATCTGTGCAATTATAGAACCATAGGTATTCACATGACGAAACATATAGCGGCAGAGAGAAACTTGGTTCCTTCCTTTAGTAGAATAGATGTTAAATTCTCCAATTTTACAGCACAAATAAACATGTATACAGCCTGGTACAAAAAATGGTTTTGGTCTCTATGGTTTAGGTTCCCCCGATTGTAGAGGGTGAGGTTTTTTTATAACTCCTTTTATGAGCTATTTTTAGCCATAAAGTTATGAATAATTAAAGGTGTGGTTGCTTTGAGTGACAGCTGTGCCGGAGTCAGGACCTAACTAGCTGTTGTGGACTTGACTCGTTCGAGCTGACTGGTTAACCTTTCTGAACATTTTATAACAAATATATGAGATAACATGGCTTGGGGCGCAGTTAATTGTACGGAAAATCAAACAAGTTGGTTCTCCAGTATTTCCGTTGAGTGAAATTTTAGTATTATTTAATTTATATGTTGGGGCCGTTAGAATGGGCAGCACGGAGGCTAAGTGGTTAGCATGGTTGCCTCACAGCTAGAAGGTCCCAGGTTGGCTTCCAACCTAGTCCTTTCTATGTGGAGTTTGCATGTTCTCATGTACCCGGACATGGGTATAGAAAATGAATGAATGCAGTTAGCACTAATTAGCAGATAGCTTGGTGAAATTAGGTCCACTTATGGAGCAATATACTCACCATTCATTTTAATACCTGCACCCAAGCCACCCGTTATGAAAACTACTGCCCATTCCACAATAATATGTGTTCATCAAACACCCAAACTAAAGTTAGCCTGTAATCCTTGGCTTAGCTTGTTATGGTGACTGTGAGGGGGGGGGCATTTTGGGGCTTCATTCTTCCCACACGTCACACTGGTCTTGCCCACGCTCCACCTCATTACCCAGGGGACGGGTCATTATTCCGAAGGTCCATTGGTCCGAAGGTCCGAAAATTAGGGTTAGGGTTCGTTAGTTGCTTTTAAGGGTTAGGGTTAATAATTATAATAAATTTTTCAGTTTTGGGGGCTTGCCCGCCAATTTTACAAATACAATCCTTACTTGTTGGGTATATGGGTAATAGCTCTATTTTGCTCCATTTTACTAAGTTTGAACTGCATATAACCATTTGTAACAATTTTTGGACCAATGGACCTTCAGACCAATGGGCCTTCAGAATATTGACTAGTCACCATTACCCATTTATGGGAGTTGAGCACTGCCAAGACAGCAACATTTGTAGCCGCCCCATCTGAACTTCAAAACCGCTCTTCAGAAAGCCTATGGGTGACATCATGGAGGGATTGTCCAGAATATATATATATATATATATATATATGTATGTGTGTGTGTGTGTGTGTTTGTGTGTATACAGTCTATGATGACTTTTTAAAGATGCAAGATGTGTTTTGGGCCTTGGTACATGGAAAATACTCGAATGAGTGCTCTTCCAGTTTAATCTTTGATAATGCCACATTTTATGAAGATCCAAATCTAAATTCTGGAAATAAAAATTGTGTTAGCACAAAAAAAATCATAAAATTAACCTTATATTATTAATCATAATGTCTAATTCTGCACCTTAATGTCATTGTGGTTCTATGAGATTTCTTTAATGTTCTGGTGCTGTCTGTCTTGCATGTATTCTTTTTTTTTCAGTCTTCTTAACTGATTGCATGTCAGAGCTCACCTCCGATCTCCTGTGATTTGGAATGGGATTTCTTTGAAATAAATGAGGCAGCGTTTCACTTCAATATTTTCTTTATTCAGCCTTCCTTTCTGCAACAGTGATGTTCATCTGCTGGAAAATCCCAAACGATCAGCCCTCCTGACAAACGCGCCATTCAAATTTACAAATATCAGGTGACAGCTCGAGATGATTAATAAATACAGTCACCAAGAAAGCAGTAATTAATGCGTCTCGTGGCAGTTTTTTATCTCCCAGGGTTTTAAAATCGTGTGGTGCGCTTTTTTTTCTCCTGGAGGAGGAATTTATCCGCAATCCGGGATTACGTTTGGCCACATTAGCCCATTGCACAAGGATATTTGCAGCAATCTGCTGCTGCTTGCGTGTGCTGCGCGTGCCATCCGTGATAGCGGCAGCGGCGGCTCAGGGAAGGGCGCATCTTTGGTTGCGCGCTGCGTTGCGCGTACCGACGGGACTCGCTGATTGACAGTCAGAGGAACGGAGCGCCCCGTGTACGGCGCAGAGCGGAGCGCGACAATATACCCATCGTGTCAAAGACTGAGAGGCGGATCAGCCTGCGCGCTGAGCAAAAGGAGTCTCTGTCTGTAAACCGGGTTTGGAGAACCGATCAGGGACGCGGCAGGTCCTCCGCTCCATCCCATCTTGGGCACTCACAAGTCTGCAAGCAACGAGCCAAACTCTCTCGGATACGCTTTAGGATGGACAAAATATCAGATTGAGTTTTGAGACCTGATGCAGAGATTCTTTTTTTGTTGTTGTTGAAATCTTTTTGTGGAGTAAATGGACTGCGCCTGCGTTTTGCGGATAATTTTGGAGTTATTTTTCTTTTCTTTTTTTTCGTTCCAAACCCAGTCCCATTTCGACGCGTTCGTGAGTTAGGTTCCAAAACATGGACACCGTCCACCAGCGTTCTGTTATCGGAATAAACGGCAGGTGGTCACTTGAGAGGAATTTAACATCCAGTTTTCGTGCGTAAAAATCCATAATTCCTGCGCCGCACAAGTAGTTGCGATCGCCCTTTCGCTTTTTTTTTCTATCCGCGTTCAACCATCCCTTTTTATTTTTTATTTTTTTCAATGGAGTGCGCTCGATCACAGGTAAAGAGTTGAAAAAGAGCGGGTTTGTTCTGTTTAGCCTCGAACACGCGGGTGGATCTGAGTGCGCGGATTCTCTGGAGTAGCATCGTGAATGACCGATGGGGAATCATGAACAGCTCTTCTGAACTCGAAGATGGGACCCGGCATAAAAACCAGGTATGTGCACGCACGGAGCCTGCGGATGCGCTTTTTTTCCCTTTTTTTTTTTTTTTTGTGTGGAGAAGAGTGCTGCATGCGCTTGGCGCAGTGGTTCCACGCCGGTTTTGGTAATCTCTGGGGGACATTCTTCATCTTGTCACACATGGTGTAAACCCACCCGCGGATTACAGGCTACCCGCGGCCACGCAGATTTTATGTTTTGTCAGGCAACTCCAGACGCAAATGAATGCGCAAAATCACAGCAGGGATAGATTGATGTCAGTGTGAATGGGCTGGTTTGTCGTGTGCGCATCTCAGCTGCATTTGGGGCAATTTGTCTCTATTTTCCTTAACATGTGCGCTAAATTGAGTGTCCAGAAAATGGATTTGTGCTGTTTAGAGGGGTGAAAAATGGCACCCCCACCAGTCGCTATTAACACTCCAAAAGCTCTTGTGGCTCTGCTCTCCCTCTCGCATGGTTGGAGACAGGAGCGGATGTGCGCCTTGCTGCAGCCTGACCGGCTCACTTTGGAGAATATAGTCGATGTGTTTTCACAAGGTCAGTCTAGGGTTATTGACAGCATCCTCCCCCTCCCTTTCCCATCTCCCCAAGCAGCACTGAATCCGATTTCAGGGAACTGATTTAAGAGCTCCTCCTGAAACATGCAGGCTGCTTTTTCTCGTCATGCGCCATCGCAGAATCACAGTTGAATGTGAAAGTGGTGACGTGCAAACTTCATCAGCGTCACTCTGAGATGTTCTGACGCGCAGAATAAGAGAAACGCATGATGCCCAGGTTGTTGTTTTGTTAAATTTTGAGGATTAAAGCAATGTTCTGACTGGGAATATTCGCTTTATGCACGTTTTATGAAACATGCATTAATTACACTAAATCTTGCACATCACATTTATCACCAAATATGACAGGTACTATTAGATCTGAAACCATGATTATTCCAAGTAGGGGAGACCAGGACATTTGTAACACATTTAGCTTCAGCACCTTTAACACCTGCATTTTTCTATAGGTCCCAAATTTTGTCACCAAACACCAACATTTGTGCTACAAACTCCAATTAATTTGATCTTTAACGTCAACACCTGATGTAAAATTTCAGATTTTGAGTGTTACAACCTTGCTAGCAGCTGGGATATGTTGTGGAAGTAAATGGAAGTAAGCATACATTAAGCTCATTTGAACTTGAATTTGATCATTTGAATTACAATAAATTGAATGCCTTTATGGATACAGGTAGGTATTATATCCAACTTTTCCTAGGCTTTAGAAAAGCCTAGGCAGGTACCCTGTAAAATGCAGGGGCGTGAATGAACAGCTAGCTACCTAGGTAGCTCTTTATTCACTCCCGTGCTTGACAGATAGACAGATAGATAGATGCCCTCCAGTCAACATGATAACTTAATAAATGCTCTGATTTTGCAAGTCTCTGAATTTAAATAATGTGTAACGACAATTAACTGGTTAAACTTTGGTGAACCAGATCAGTACAAAAATCAAGTTTGTTTGCTTATGTAAAATACTATATACCTGTCTGCCACCTGGTGGACATGTCTGGACTTGTTGCAGGGAATAATCTAATCATCACATGCATAATTCAGTTAAGTGCGATTGCTTTCAAAGCAGAAGGAACCCGGTTCAAGGCCAACCCTGCCCATTCTCCTTGTACTGTGGAGTTGCATCAGGAAGGGCATCCGGCATAAAACCTGTGCCAAATCAACATGCAGATCCATATCAGATATGCTGTGGCGACCCCGAGTAAAAAATTGGGAGAAGCCGAAAGGACTTACTTTACATGCATAATGGAAACTAGGAGGTGTGCTTGAAGATATTTGTAGCTTGAAATTAACTTGTTTCTCAAGTTTCTTTCATGTTCAAAGCCTCGGTCCGGTGGCCACCAAGGCCACCACAGCTTGTAATAAGTTGTCAGACTTGGTTATTGAAAAAGTGATACATCAAAGTACACAATAGGTGGATTTGTTCTCATCTTTTGTGAGGAGAGAAAGAGGGCTGGGTTTTCCACCCTAAAGCAAGTTTGTCAAGGTATGCCGGCATACGGGTATACACTAAACACAAGTGGTATGTGTTGGCTTAGCTGGAGGTCAGTTGTGTTTTTTTTTTTTCCTCCATATAAGTGTTACCGTTATTTGATACCCTCTCAGTTGTGGTATGTGTAGCTGTTGTAAGATGCTGGAATGACATTAGCGAAGATAGACTGTGTATGTAACGCTGTGACCGACTTGCGCGGAGGAATGCTGAGTGTACTGTTAAGGCGCACTGCACCGAAAGTTCAAATTTGTTGAACTTTGACCACCAATGCAGACATTTATACACACAGCCAATGAGTGTAGAGTAGGACGGTGGTAAGTATGCTCACAACAGAGGAAAAGCTAATGCTAATAACATACATGTCAGAATTTCCAGACTTGTGCAAGAAGAAAATAGCTTCCAGACGAGACCAAAGCAAAAGAAACAAACACAAATGGGAGAATTTCAGCTTTCAAATGTACCTGTCATATTATTTAGAAAAATAATTTGACGAATGAAATAAATGGAGTGAATGTAGTCCAACTAATAACTGCCTATTCAAGCAATGTTAAGCAATAAATGAAAAGCAGAAGAAAATATAGTGTCACTGACATTTCTGGGGTTGTAAAGATCAGGAATGATGAATGTGGAGCACAGTGCACAAGACCACTATAATGTTAACACAACTTCAGTCAAATAAATAAAATAAAAAAATCCAAAAGTTTACTTTTCATGCCACTTTTTTTCTGTAAAATCTTCAGCTCACCTTTTACAGCTGTGAAACCTGAATGAATGTCATCAGGAGGGATTTGTTGGTTGTTTACAGTCATGGTTCCATGACCGTACCACATCTCCGATTGAAGGAACAGCTGCTGTTACAACTTGCCCACGGTTGTACATGTCCGGGTCTCCCCTAAACCAAATTGTAACTGTCATAAGCCATGCCTCAACTCATCACTCACTGTGAACTGAGACCAGCTACATAAGATATAACGTATATTTTGAAATCTTTTGATACCTGTCTCTTCTGAAAAGAAAAGAAGAAAAAAACTAAAATGTTCACTCCTTAGGGTTGGGCCATATCTACTCAATTGGCATATAATGAAGCTACATGGGTGTGGAGGGGCATATATTTTGTATGTACATTATTAAACAGTTTTTATTATTTATTTATTACTATAGTAGGTAAATACAGAAGTATATATGTCAGAGAAGTAACCTATAATGTACAGAAATGGACCTTAAGGTAATAACTGTCGACCTTTGTTTAATTAGGTACAAAATTATTGCTGATGATGTTCAAAGGTACACTGTTCCCACCCTGATAAGGTACGGCTGGAGTGACAAAGGATCGTACCCTTTTAGGTCCATTCCTGTACCTCAGTGTGTATTACTAATTGACTGTCATGGGACAAGTAACAGTACACCTTAGCCTATTTTCCCAAGCAGCTCTCACGTGGCCACCTTTGGAGCAGCAGTGTCTTCCCGAGGCACACTATTTGGCAAAAGTCAGGAAAAGTAGGTTTTTTTTGGAGTTGGAGGCCACTCAGACTCCCCTTCAGTGCAGCCCACACTTGGGTTGCGCCCACCTGATGCAGCTACAGCATGATCTCAGTGCATCCATGGTGGTGCAGCCACGGCGCATCTCTGTGTAACTCCAGGCAAATGAACTCTTTTTGGTATCTTGGATTAAATATTTCCATGCTCAGCGTGAAAATTGGATGCCGAGCTGCGCACCACCATCGAGCTCTGAGGTTAGCAGCATAGTACCTCACCCTGGCCTGAGCTCACTTGGAGTCCCTGCCTGGGTCCAGCCCACAATCAGAGCGAGACCGCCCGATGCATCTACGGCGCATTGCAGCTGTTTCACACACAAATAAATACTCAGGTCCTTAACTTTTGCAGTATCTGGCTAACACTCCTTGAAGTACACATTCATCAATACTCAATTTGATCTCCGGGGAAATCCCTGGTGCGAACAAATAAATATATGTTTTACATTATGGCAGAGACAAAAGAATTAGTGTGTGGGAGGATGGGGGGCGTATAGGAAACACATAGGATATTGGTCAACCATCTGTGATGGACAATGGAATCATCCAACTGCCCAACCCTATCACTTGGTCTTCAGTTTATCTTATAATAGACTCTAACATTCTATTCTGTATTCTGATTAATACTTTTATCATAATGGCTGATCTGATTTTCAAATAACATACATCCCTTCTTGTATCTTTATGAGTGAGCTCATCAGTCAAGCCAGTCAAGTCAAATCAAGTCTGGGAGCATGTGCTGTTGCCGTACATAGCCCCACCCACCACACCTGGGTTCCAGATGGCAACTACTCAGACAGACACTCAGTCCATCCCCACCTCTCCAAAGTAGCCATCTATCTGCCACAGCCAGGTGAAACATGGGCCCCTCTTGATTTTCTCCAGCCACTGGGGTCCTCAGCACTGAGGCTCCTGTGTGCAGGATCATACCCATAGAAAGCCGTCACATGGCCAAAATGTTGTAGTGAACGCTCCCTCACAATGCAAGTGACTCTCTTCATCTGAGTCTCCCTAAGTAACCGCTCGTTTGACACAAAGTAATTCCAGCTGTACCCAAGGATCCTCTAAAGAGAGTTAGTACCAGAGACATCTAGTTGTCGCCTTAGGTTACTGGTTCGCATCCAAGTGTCACAACCATACAGTAAGACAAGAAGAACCAGGACCCTAAAGACTTGGACCTTCATTCTCCTGCAAAGATGTCAACATCGCTAAGCACTTCTGTGAGGCAACCTCATGACTTCATAATCTCTTCCCAGATGTCTCCTGATCTCAGAGGAGAGGACGACGAATGTCTTTCATTCTCATCAATGATAAAGAATTTGATTTAAGCTGACATGGTGCTCCAACTCTACATTGTGTAAAGTAAGTTCTTTCAGCTTCTCCCAATTTCAGCTCAGGGTCGCCCCAGCATATCTGATATTTATCTGCATGTTGATTTGGCACAGGTTTTATGCCCTTCCTGACACAACTCCACAATACATGGAGAATCGGCAGGGGTGGCCTTGAAACGGGAACCTTCTGCTTTGAAAATGATCGCACTTAACCGCTTGACCACCACGCTGCCCCCACGCTACATTGTGTAAATAGAAAAATTATGCATCCTTTGTCCATGAGTTGTCTCATTGGGGCCACTAAACCTGTCAAGGTCAATGTTTTGGGATCTATGCAAAAAGTGTGTTTTTCATTGACCTGAATTCAGTCTTTTTAAAAAAAATTTTTTTTACATTTTTAAGATGTAAAATATGTTAAATCATATATATTTTATATCATTGTTTTTAGGATTAAAATGACTAAACAAAGCTCTAATGTTTTGATAGAGGTTAAACCCTGCATGAAGAAAAAGGCTAAACACATCTTAAAACCACAGAAGTCACTTCGGATGAGAGTGCATGACAGCGGTGGGGGATGTCAGACGAGATGACAGCTTGTGGAAAATGAGGATGGTTAATGCTATTATCAGCCCCACTCCTCCGAACAACTGTCTGCCTCCGTCTTCTGCACTTGTTATTTTGCTATCACACACAACACACACACACAGAAATACCACTCCACCCTGCCTCTCTCTTGCTCTCTCCCAGTGCTTGTCTGTAATTGGTTGTCTTTCTCTAATTTTAAATGGTAATACAAAATTTGATTTTCAGTCTTGGTGTGCGGTCATCCCTGGGGTTTTGTAACATCTGGGCAAAGTCTAACAAGGAGAGATAGATGGAAATGCCCAACAGTGCTTACTGACATACCACGTGAGAAAGTCTTTGGTAGTTCAGTAGTGTGCAGCATCTTTATGGAAAAAAAGAGGCCTGGGTAGATAATAGTGGACCAAAGAGGGTCTGCGTGGAGTGATGGTGAAGAAAATTTAACTCTGCAGATGAATCTCCTGGAACAATCTGAAGATTGTGGTTGTGATGGATGTGTGGCAGGTTGAATACATAGAATGCATATATACTGGATAAACCCTCCGTAACATGTTTTCTGAAGAGTGGGTTTGAAACTCAAATGGGGCTGTTCCAAATGTCACAATCTTGGCAGTGCCTGA
>OMMV01223992.1:0-16064 GCA_900302635.1 Chatrabus melanurus | reverse complement strand
TCTTTTGTTTTAAAAAGACAGAAAGAAGGAAATGAATGTCTGGATTTATAGCGTTTTGGCAACAAATATAGTAAACTTTGTGTTTAAAATCACCAACATTGTTGTTTGATTTGCCAGTTATTGTTGAACATGTTCAGACTGTGCCAATAAACAGGTTTCACAGGATAAAATGAATGTTGATATGAACAGTGGGTCTGGGTAGAAAATGTTATTTTTCTCAAAACAGTTAAAATGGATTTATAGTGTTTTGGAAAAGAGCTCTTCAAATACAATGAGCGCTAATGAGAACAACTGACCTCCCCAGGTGAAATGGTCTGTAACCGCCACTGCATTTGCAGCACAGCGATCACTTCACACATGGCACCTAAGCCGTTAGATCTGAGAGGTGATCAGCGTGCAGAACACATTGAATTATCTTGGGCCGTTATTCAGTTAAAGCTAATTTAAGTGTCTGTGGGGAAGACAGTTGGAACGTATACATGCACGATTAATGCGACTACCAATCGAATAATCTAGGGGTCTTAATCCGACTTCATCCGACCCGATTCGGTCCTGTTTTAGTCAGACTAAGGTGTATACATGCATTTTAAAAATCCTATCATAGTCGGGTTACCCCTATAATTCGGTTTTCTCATGTGTCATGTAAACGTACTGAGTGACAGACGTCTCCGCAGGCTTTATTGGGTTAGTGTTCATGTGCTGATGAAGTATTAAACCTGCTAAAGGCTTTGATCATTATATCCCAATAAATCAACACCAGTGCCTGTTCTCAGCTATTCTCACACTATTTCTCAAAAACAGCATCTGATTTTGCAGCTTCACAACAATCTGAATTGTTCTTTCTTTTCACGTTTTGTGCATGTGTGCCACCAAAGCTGCTCTTTTGTCACAGCTGCATTCTTTGCTGATGTCAAAAGGGGATATTTTACCCAGTAAGCCGCAGCAGGTGACACATTTGCATAAGTCGTTACATAACAGGCTGGTTTGGTTTTTCTGTGTTTGTGTGCTTAGATTGGTACCACAACGACGGTGCCAAAGTGTTTTAAACAGCTTAATATCACATTCCTCTTGCTGCCACCCAGTACATGAAAGATATCAGTCACATGGGATAAAGGTGATGAAACATGTGACAAGGAAATTCAGATCTTATTCAGATGTTTTGAGTTAAAGGATGAATTCATTTTTAAAATTTTTTATTTTTTTTTACAACCGCAGTCATACTAAAACATTGTTAGCAATTAAGTGTCTGTACTTAACTCACCTCGTTTGTGACAAATACTTTTTTAAAAAATTGGAATTGGAAATTAATCTACAAGAGTCAATAAGACAGCTGTCCTGGGATTTAAAAAATCCACAGTATGCTCAAAATGGCAACTAGAAGCAGTGCATAAAGCCCCACAGGTGGGATGTCCCAGAGTGGAAGAAACATGAATAAAACCTCTTTTTCACAGAAACAAAACAATCCTTTTATTATTACTTAGTTAATATACAATAACTTTCATATGAGCTAAACATCAAGTATCTATCATAAGTACTTACTGAGATATTTAATAATAATGTTTCCCTAGCAACCATTGTGTACCCTAGCAACCAAATCAACATTGCCTGGAAGACCTTCCAAAGGCCTTTCATATGAGCCAAACGTCAACTCTCTATCTTAAGTAGAGGCTGAGATATTCAAGAAAGAATTTCCCCTAGCAACCATGGTTACTATAGTAACCAAATTAAAATATCATGAAAGCCCTTCCAAAGACATTTCATATGAGCCAAACACCTAAGTAATTCCTGAGATATTCAAGAAAGAATGTTCTCTATCAATCATGGTTACCATAGCAACCAAATTGACATGTCATGGAAGCCCTTCCAAAGACCTTTCATATGAACTTAACATCAAGTCTCTATCTTAAGTGGATGCTGAAATATGACACAAGTACAGAAAGGTCACTTGGCGGGACATCATAACAGACAGACAGACAGACAGACACGGGGTCAGGCCCCCGGTGGAGTACCACTAGGTGGTCTGTCCATTACATGGGCCACAATGAAATAATGTTTTAACTCCACCCACAAGTTTCCACACATAGTGATTGCAAAAACAAGACTTTTGAATCTTCAAAGCAAAATGAACCAGTTGCTTTGTGGTGCTTCCAAATTTGAAGCAGTAAATGATCCAGTTGCTTCAATGATACACTGTTTCAAAATGCTTAAAACCTTAAATAAAGCACTTGCTTTGGAACACGAGTCAGTATTTTGAAATGCTTGAAGCACTATGCTTCAGAAAATGATTCGCTGATTTGAAATGCTTAAACAACCGTGTGAAACAAATGGTTTAATGCTTCATAATGGTTGAAATACTATGATGGTAACCTCTTTTGGAAAGTTCCCCCCCCCCCCACACCACCCAAAATCACTTTGTGCTACGCCCCTGTTAAGCACCACTCCATTACTGGAAAGTTACTTCTCCAAAACCACGGATTTGACTTTGGTGTTTTGTGTATTTTCAAACCCAGCATTGTGACAGTGTAAATGGGGAACAGGACGATTACAAATCCTATTTAATGAATCAATAATCCATTGTGTCTAGATTGCATAAGTACATTTCCTTTGTTTAAATTAGCAAATATTGGCGTTGCCTCATAGTGATAATATAAAAATGAAGTTAGAGATAAAGCTCATGTTTTGGTTTTTTCTGCTCTTTTTTTCTAGGTACAACAGTCTGGTGACGGCGCCGAGGGCAAAGGGCATCATTGCTTTGTGCTGGGTGCTTTCAGCAGGCATTGGTCTGACACCAATGGCGGGCTGGAACACAGGTGAGAGATTGATTTTAGAAAATAGGAGAATATACAGTATGCCTGACTGCATCCAGTATGTTCTCACCATATACAGCGAGAAAACCTGAATGTGGCGTCTCTCACGCAGCACGAGGACGTGTTTGAACAACTGCAGCCTTTTTTATTTACAGAGGACCAACACTGTATGGTGCACTGATGTAGAAATTACCTGTCAAACATTTAGACACACCATTTTTTTTCTTTATTTATGCAAAAAAAAAATTTACATTTTTATTTATGCATTTCCAAATAATCATGAAACCATCAAAACGACAAATTAAATGGAGTTCTGCAGAACAATAACGCTTACTGTGAAAATACGATAATGGAAGGCCTTTGATCAAACTCCAGATAAATATGATCTGGCATGCCCAGACTTTTGACCGTTATTAAATTTAAACAAAGACCCTGCAGTTATAGTATAGTGAGCTCAGCATCAGCAAGCCTGCTTTAAATTTAAAGCTACAGTGTGTAGGATTTAGGGGTGTTTATTAGCAGAAATGGAATATAGCGTTCATAACCATCTGTTCATTAATTACCTGCAACAACGAATCGATGTGTGTGTGTTTTTTTTCATAAGCTTAGGATGAACACTTCATATCTACATGGGAGCGGGCCCCCTCATGGAGGCCGCCATGTTGTCCCACCATGTTGATACAGTAGCCCAAAAGGGACATTCTTACTCCGCCTTTCGCATTTTGCAGCGCGGCCAGAAGACTGAAGAAAACAGAAGAAGGATCAGTGGTTGCTCTCCTTTACACTGTCTTCTGGTTGCTAGTGCCGGCTAACAAGTTTGAGAACCCTCACTTTGGGGAAATGGGGGGTCACACATAATGTTTATCACAAGAAAAGGCAAAGGAGAACGAACCCCCGTTACCGAAGAAGGGAAAACATGATGGGAAACAAAATCATGACCGGCAACGTTATAATGCAATCTGCAACCTTACCACTAGGTGACCCTAAATCATACACACTGTAGCTTTAATTTAAATGTAGATTTGCATTTGATCAGAGCCATAACACCATTTCCCAGAATGCAACAGATCAAAGCTGGACTTGTGAATTAATGGCCCAGTGAGTGTGTTGCATTTGTTACTCAGTATTTTTTTTCTGTCTTTAATTAGCATAACCATTGTTGTAACTGTTTTATAGTTGAAAAAACTGTTGTGGAACTGCACGTGAAAGGGATGTGCTGCAATAAATGTAGGATTTGGCAATGCAAGTTTCACTGTTGTGGTCTAACTAAATTGATGGGGCTGTAAGTTTGGTAATGGAGGGACGTCTTTTGGGACCTATCTGGCTATGTCAGCATAAATTATTAAAAGTTGGGACGATATGGAAAATGCAAATAAAATTCCTGCAGTTATTCTTCCATTTACTTTGACTTCTATTTCATTGCAGACAGTATGAACCCAAGATGTTTTATGGTTTTTCTGGTCAACTTCATTTCATTTGTTAATATCCATCCATTCCTGCATCTCAGGCCTGCAACACATTCCAAAAAAAAGTTGGGACGCTAAAACATTTACCACTTTGTAATGTTGCCATTCTTTCTCACAACACTTAAGACATTTTGGCATTGAGGATACCAAGCGATGAAGCGTTTCAGGTGTTATTTTGTCCCATTCTTCCTGCAAACACATCTTAAGATATCCAATAGTACGGGGTCATCGTTGTTGCATTGTTCATTTCAAAATTCTCCACACATTATCTATTGGGGGACAGGTCCAGACTGCAGGCAGGCCAGTCCAGTACCAGTCCCCCTTTCTTCTGCAGCCATGCCTTTGTGAAGTGTGCAGAATGTGGTTTTGCATTGTCTTGTTGAAAAATGCATGGAAGTCCCTGGAAAACACGTCGTCTTGAAAGCAGCCTATGTTGCTCTAAAAATCTCAGTGTACTTTTCTGCATTAATGCTGCCATCACAGAAGGGTAAATTACCTTTGCCAAGGGCACTGAGACAACCCCATACCATGACAGACCCTGGCTTTTGGACTTGTGGCTGATTTTGTCTTTGGTCCGGGGCACACTGCGCCCATTTCTTCCAAAAAAGATGTGGAATACTGATTCGTCTGACCACAGTACACGTCTCCACTGTGTGATGGTCCAACCCAGGTGCCAGTTTTAAGTGGCATTTGTGAATGTAAATCCGTATTGTAGTGCTTGACAAAGGTTTCCCAAAGGCATCCCTTTATTTTGGTCTGCCTCTGACATCCTCTTGGATTGATTCCACCTGCTCCTCCACACGGCTGCAGCCACTTTTCCAATTAGTGCTCAGCTTTTTAAGGCACTCACTCACTACTAAGAGTGAGTGCCGGATTGTATTATTCCCTTGTGGTGTACTTTCCAGCGTTTGTTTGTCTCTCTTTCCCTGGTTCCGAACTCTGCCTGTTCATTTTTGGCCCGTCTGCCTCCAGCCCTTGACTTTTGAGCCTGTTCATCCTGACTTTGAGATCTGCCTGAGCCCTAAAAGATTCGTCTGCTTTTTTTGGATTTCCCGGTTACGACCCTGGCAACGAGTTGACAAAGGGAGCTTCCTGAGTCACTCAGTAAGTCCAATTGCAGTGAAGAGGATTGTGGTGGGATCTATCATAATTGGGGAAGTACAAATTATCGTCTGCATTTTGGTGAAGAGGATTAATTCTGTCTACACAGCCTGTGTCTATTGACCTCTGGGGATTGACTTTCTTCTGTGCATAGGGTTCAGCTACTCACCCGTTCACAGTGGTTGTGGTCCAGTCCCCTTTCCTCACCACGCATTCCCTCAGCCCAATAGAACAGAGTAAAAATTCAACCTGTTTGTTCCATTTAATTTATCGGTGTGCTGCTTTGGGGTTCTCATCTTGTTACTCGCAGTACCCTTGTCCATGTGGTTATATCAGCTATTGATGAATGACTGTTCTTGATGCAGTGCTGTCTGACGGATCGGAGATCACGGGTGTTCAACTTAGGCTTGCGCCCTTGCCCTTTACGCACTGAAATTCCTTGAATCTTTTAATAATATTATGCACTGTAGCTGGTTTATATTAACAAATGAAATGAAGTTGACCACACAAAACATGAAATCTCTTGGGTTCATACTGTCTGCAATGAAATTGAAATCAAAGTAAATGTAAGAATCAGTGGGTTTTTTTGTATTTTCCATACTATCCCATCATTTTTCTGATTTGGGTTGTAGTATCAGTAACTGGGTACCCGACTGACATTACCTAAAGAATACAAACAAGGTTAACAGACTCGTATTTTTGAGTCAGCTATATGGTAACTAGTCAAGCTAGCTGCTGTAGTAAGCTAATGTATTGACTTGGCTAACATGGTTAGTTAGCTAGCTTGGTCACTACCCAAATGATAGGTAAACGATTGCGTGAAGATATCTGCCGGAAGGAGCCAATCCTCCACAGCAACTGCCACTCCTTCGGCACAGCAACTATTCGGGCGATCCAGTAGGTGTGTCCACCCACTGAGATCTGGCCGCTCACAGATCTCCAGACTTCAGACAGAGAGTCAGAGTGTCTGGGTTTGTGCTTGTCCTGGATCGTTACTAACATCCAGGCTTTCAATGACTTCCTGGACTCTGCCAACAAGAGTGTAGCTGTATGCGATGAAAGGGTCGACCTTGTAAAGAGATTCAATTGTCTCAGCAGTGATGTTCATGTCTTTGGGTCCTCGGTCTTTGACATTAAGAGATGCCTGGGAACAGCTTATGGAGTTATGAGGTCACTGGACAGAGGTGTTTGGTGATGCAGACACATTTGCGGAAGAACAAAGGTCCAAGTCTTTAAGCCCCTGGTGCTTCCCTGTATGGTTTTGGACACTAACCAGTGACCTAAGGTGATGACTGGATGTCTTTGGTACTTGGTCTCTTCAGAGGAACCCTGGGTACCGCTGGAATGACTTTGCATCAAACTAGCAGTTACTTCGGGAGATGAGACATATCACTTATTACATCACCTATAACATTTTGAACTTGTGGCGCCTTTCTCTGGGCACGATCCAGCACGCAGGTGCCTCAGGGTTGAGGACCCCAGCAACTGGAAAAGACCAAGGGGATGCCCACGTTTCACCTGGCTGCGGCAGATGGTTACATTTGAGAGGTGGAGATAGGTGGCAGGACCCAAGGCGGTCCCAAAGTGTGGTGGACGTGGCGACGCGTAGCACCACAGCGTGCTCCCAGATCTGACCTAAATTGCATTAAGGGGGTTTTTGTGTACTATTTAGCCTTTCAGTACAGCTGACTGCAAACTATACTGACTGAAAAACATGGCATTTAGTTGATAGCCCTAACATTTCTTTTGTTTCTGTTGAACAGGTGCAAACACCACCTCCAACAGCAGCAGCTGTCCCGAAGGCATGACCGAGTGCCTGTTTGAAGGCGTGGTTACCCTGGACTATATGGTCTATTTTAATTTTTTCGGCTGTGTGCTGGTGCCCTTGCTGGCCATGCTGGCTATTTATGTAAATATCTTCATGGCCGCACGCCACCAGCTCCGACTGATAGGATTCAAAGTTGCGCACCCGCCTGCTCGTGCAGCATCCACAGTGCCCTCTGGCTCATCACGTTCGACCCTGCAGAAAGAAGTCCACGCTGCCAAGTCGCTGGCTATCATCGTGGGTTTGTTTGCCTTCTGTTGGCTTCCGCTGCACATCATAAACTGCTTCAACCACCTGTGCCAAGACTGTGCTCGTCCACATATCTGGGTGATGAATATATCAATCATCCTCTCACATGCTAACTCTGTCGTGAACCCACTTATCTACGCCTATCGCATTCGGGAGTTCAGACAGACCTTCCGGAGGATCATGCATCAGCACATCCTCGGACACAAGGACAGACATGGGTTCGGTGTTGGGAACAGCAGTATTACGTGGACATCCTCTCATATAAGTAAGGACGCCTCATCATGCGGCACAGTGGTGAATAGTTACGTGTTGGACTCCAGTCCTGACCTTACTCCACCAAAATCTCCTCACAAGGGGTCCGACAACGAAAGGACAACAAAGTTAGACCCTTCACCAAAAATCTATACAAGCAATGGTCACAAAATAAGTGCCCTGTCACCTACACAACAGCAGTCAGGCATCATGGGATTTTCTGTTGAGGAAGGACAAGAATCAGCCACACATTTCGGGGAGACGACACGTGTGCCGCATGTAAAAGACAGTGGAAGTGGCATTTCTTTTGAGAATGTTTGTGCTCTGCCATCGACACAAACCAATCATGCCTGCTCTGCAGAGCTAAAGAAGTCACATGACAACGGTGATATAAAACACCAAAGTGTTGTGGAAACATTCAAATCTTAAGAATCGGTTTGTTTCCCAGACGAAATGAGACCACTTTATTGATATTGCACATTTTGTCACTCACTGCGTGAACTCGGTGTGTTTTACATTAAAAACAAACACCAGAATAGCATCACAAACTGCTAATTAGCAAACAGTAGACTGCACAAAACAATCAACCCATCCACGCCACCGGCACACAAAACCAAAGGTCTCTCCAAGTTCCAGCATACAAACAGCAAAGTTAGGCAGACGCAAATGAGACGCATGCATCACACATGTGCATATGTGTTTTCTTAGTCATGTAGCTTTCCAAGCTTTTCTTTTCTTTTAGTTTCAGTTCTTTCTGGTACACAATTAAAATGGGAGCGTTAATCCATCATAGGCAACAATTAGAACATTAGAACCTTTTCTAATGCATGCATTTTTTTATGTTTTTTGTGGTGGAAAGTGCAGAGCAAAGTGTTCTAAAACGCTTTATTGGTGATGCATTCATGCATTGGTTTAAAACCTCGGACATAAGAGTTCCACTTTCAGCTGCACTGCAATCATGTTGTGAACTTAAACACAAGAGAATAAGAATAATCCAACACAAGTTCACTGTTTTTACTAAAGGTAACACTTTGTGACTGCCGTGCAGCTGAATGGGGAAACTGTTTCATCAGATTTTAAAGCTACATTGTGTCGGATTTAGGGGTGATTATTAGCAGAAATGGAACATAGCATTCATAGCCATCTGTTCATTAGTGTGCAATTACCTGCAACAACGAATCAATGTGTTTCCATAAACTCAGAATGAGCTCTTCATATCCACATGGGAGCGGGCCCCCTCATGGAGGCCGCCATGTCGATACAGTAGCTCAAAGAGGACACACTTACTCCGCCTTTCGCATTTTGCAGCTCGACTGGAAGACTGAAGAAAAAAGAAGAATCAGTAGTTGCTCCCCTGTACACTGTCTACTGGTTGCTAATGCAGGCTAACAAGTTTGAGAACCCTCATTTTTATGAAATGGAGGATCATACATATTGTTTATCACAGGAGAAGGCAAGGGAGCATGAATCCCCGTAGCCAAAGAAAGGAAAACGTGAAGGGAAATAATTTGTGACTGGCAGCGGCATAATGCAATCTTCAACCTCACCACTAGATGTCACTAAATCCTACAGACTAGCTTTAAGCATGTTTAAGAACAGAGAGAAAAGGTGGGGGTTTTTTTTTTTTTTAAATGATCACAAGTACATCAACTGAGCCACCATGCTCAGTGGTTAGCCCTCTTGCCTCATAGCAAGAAGGTCTGGGGTTTGATTCCCGCCCATGCCCAGTTCCTTTCTGTGCGGAGTTTGCATGTCACATGTGAACAGGGTGATACTGGATGTGCACTGTTGACCATCTATGTGAATAAAATAGACTTGTTGCATATTTAAAGTGAAAGAGAGTGTTGACGTGCTTTTAAAACGTGCACCGCGGCTCTGTGCTGAACTCAGCAGCAGCACTGACTGCCTGCTTGCTCCACTGCCACCGTGCATATGAAACGAAGCGAGAGGAAACACGCACTGATTTACTGAATCGGGTTTAATTTATCCGATACCGATCAATCAAAAAAATGCCTTGATCGGGCTTCGAACGGATCGGGACATCACTATTGTGTAATGTTTTTTTGTTTTGAACCTCACCACTAGATGACACTAAATCCTGCACATTGTAGCTCTAAAGGATGAGTTCACTTTTTTAAACCATTGTCATATTAAAGCATTGTTTCAAATCAAACCTCTGAATACTGGACTGACCTTTGACGATTATTACATTTGTGAGAAATCCCTTAAAAAATTGTTTAGGAAAGCATGAATGAGACCAACCTTTAAATCAACCAAAGCATGAGAATGACTCGTGTGTGTGTGTGTGTGTGTGTGTGTGTGTACGATGGATTACTTCTGCCAAGGAGGTTTCATGTATCATCAAGTTCATTTAAACGACATCCGTCAATAAACTGAAGCCATAGCACTCTAGAAAGGCAGGAACCCATACTGCAACTTCTCCTTTTAGCTGTATGGTTTTGAAAGTGGTCCACTAATGTAATTCTGCATATTGATCTCAAACATCCATATGACCAGTGAACCAGCCCAAGATGTACCTCCTGCCCAGACTATACCCAGGATTAAAGTGTGTTAGCCAGTTTTATAGATTCTGGGACAGTCCAGTTTATACCCCGGGGTATAAAACATGCTAAACTACTTCATAACCCCTTAGACCAGATTATACCCCCAATACACACTGAGCCACACAACTTAATCAGTGATACAGTATTAAATTTTGAGTTTAAAGCTGAAAAAGAAATATATTCACCCAATGAGCTTTTATATTTATTATGTAACCAGGTTACAAATGACGTGTGGAAATCAAACTGAAAATGTACCAAAAGTGGTTCACGTCATGGTGTTGTCCATCGCCGAAGGTTATAAGGCGTTGTTATTGCTGTTGATCTTCTATGTTGCAGTGTCGCATTATTTTTAAAATTAATATGGAAAAAATCTTGACAATGAATTAAATACTTATTCATGAAAAACACAAGTGGGTATAATCTGGAATGTAGGGGTATAGTCTGTTCTAGCCCAAAATATACCCTGGGGTATAAACCACCCTGGGCTATGTCATACCACGGGGTGTATTTTGTGCTAGGCCAGGTTATAACCGAGTATAGATTAGTTTGGGAGTTAATCTTGCTGCTGCAGCAGTATGGTCCTGTGACGTGGTGCTAAAATAAGACTATTTGCATATTGGTAGAAGTTAAATATAAAATTGGAGCCAGGCAGTATTTGTTCCCCATTTTTGGTGAATCTGCAAACTAAATTTGTCAAAAACTTTGTGGGTGTTTATTAAGGGCTAACGCATTTTCTTGACATACAATAACTGGGTGAGGGTGTGTGTAGCCCTATTGTATATGTTGGATAGATAGGATGCTTGCATACTGGCGGAGGTTTGCGCTCTCGCGTTATTCATGTATCGTGTCATCATTTGCAGTGGTGATCTTGAATGTTTCTACTCATAAAATGAAAATTCTTAAATAATTTTGGTGTTGTGTTTTTCGCCAAAGTGTGTATACGCTGTCTATAACATTAAATGACATAAAGTCACACCCGGCTATAAAAGCAGCTAAACCTCATGCTGCACTAAGTGAAGCACTAAAAGGACGATTGTCCCGTTTAATGACCTCGTTAAACCGTAAAACACTCTCCTCTCTGCCAACTCAAAGAAAACATTATAGTACAGAGAAAAGGTATTTGAAAATACTGTTGTATACATCTCACACTAAAGAATTTCACATATTCAAATAAAGTTTAACATCAAACAAAGGAAATCAGAGTAAATTTTTAAAAAATGGGATATTGGCCTGAAGGCCTTGTGTCGCCCCATTGCAGAGTGGCCGTGCACTGAATGTATGGAAAGTTATTGCGAGTACCATATGTAGTATACTGTCATTTTCGGGGGTTTTTTTGCTCTGTGACCTTGGAAAGTAGGTCAAGTTCACTCATCATTGAACTCGTCCAAGACCTCCGTGGGATGCGTCTGTGGTACAAATTTGGTGGCCGTGCACTCAACCTATCAAGAGTTATTGTGAGTACTCCCGTTTCACCTGGACGCACACACACACGCACGGAAGGACAGCATTTCTATGTTCCCGCGATGGGGGACAAAAAAAGTTTTTAATTTATAATTATATTTACTGAAGCAAAACAATTATCCAACACAACTATACTTATACTATAAATTTAATAACTTTTTCACACGAGTGAAAAATAGTTGTTTGTGCAACCAAACGCTTCAGGTACCTGGAGATCAATTTTCACATTGCTGTGGTGGATTTTTAGCCCATGCTTATTTGCAGAATTGAAGTTCAGCTACCTTGGATGCTTTTCAAGCGGAATGTTTAAGGTCCTGCCACAGCACCTCAATGGATTTCAAGTCAGGACTTTGCCACTCCAGGCTGTTCTTTTTATTTCTTTTGAGCTTCTGATGTGGAATTGCTCTTGTGCACACGCTGCCACCACCATGCTTAACTGTAGCTACGGTGTTGTTTTTGTGGAATTCTGCATTTGGGTTACACCGGTTGTAACAGGATCCTGGACTTCCAAACAGTTCCAAGTTTGATTCAACACAAGATCATTCTCCAAAATACTTAGAAGACCAGCCTGTAGGTCCCGTGACCAACTCTCTAGAACAAAGGTTTGAAAGTATTTTTGGGATCCCTGATAGATTCTGAGTAAATTTAGCTTGGGCTCATCTCCTGAAATCTCCCAGGCATTCCAGAGAGAGGGGCAATCAATGTCAAATGGGGGGTCAAAATTTAAAAGCACTCCAATTATGCCAAAGAGCATATCAAATTACTCGTATGGCCATCGGGAATCTAAATATGTATAGTTTGTTAGGGATCTGACCTTGTTCAAGGGCACTATGGCTAAAAACATTCAAAGGTCAACTCACTTTTGACTTGAGGACAAGGTTGAAAATGTAGTTAACATGGTCCGATTTTCGTAAGTCTTGGTGTCTAATTATATGTTTTCTTGCATGGAAAATTCAATTCAGCAACTTTTAACATTGTTATAGGTACCCTTGACCTTCAAATTCCAATATGGCTGCCAAAATCATTGTTGCCGATATAAATCGCCAAAATGTCCATTTCAGTTGACTCACAGATTTTACAATTCGATGTTGTTGTCACATCCGTAAGAATCAGACTCGCTGTCACTAGTATCTGTATCAGAATCTGAATCTTCTGTGATTCTGGTAGGTGCAACATTATGCAGGAATCTGGGAAGTGCTGGCTGTGAATAACCTATTGGCGAGCATTTGCCCTTTGTGAGGCTCCAACCATGTTGCAGCAGCAATGGTGAGGCGTTTACGCATTTGTGCATATATGAATGGTAATTTTGGCAGCCACATTGGAATTTGAAGGTCAAGGGTACCTGTAACAATGTTAAAAGTTGCTGAATTGAATTTGCCATGCAAGAAAACATATAATTAAACAACAAAATGATGAAAATCGGACCATGTTAACTACATTTTCAACGTTGTCCTCAAGTCAAAAGTGAGTCGTCATTTGAACATTTTTAGCCATAACACCCTCAAACAAGGTCAGATCCCTATCAAACTATACATATTTAGATTCCTTATGACCATATAAGTAATTTGATATGCTTTTTGGCATCATTGGAGCACTTTTAAATTTTGACCCCATTTGACATTGATTGCCCCTTCTCCCTGGAATGCCCGGAAATTTCAGGTGGTGAGTTCAAACTAAATTTACTCATAATCTATTAGGGATCCCAAAAATACTTTCAAACCTTTATTCTAGAGAGTTGGTCACAGGACCTACAGGTTGGTCTTGTACTAAAAAGGTTTGAGAGTCATCAAGATGTGTTTTGGCACAACTCAGATGAGACTTCATACTCTTCTAGGTTACAAGTAGTTTTTACCTCATCACTCTAATATTCTACTGATCGAGTAGCGCAGGTGGATCAGTGGGATAAGAGGTTGAGCTACCAATATGTAGACCTGGGTTCAATTCCAAGTCATGCTACCTGCCTCTGTCTTTGGACAACACACTTCATCTGCATTGTCCCAGTCCACCCGCCTGTAAATGGGTACCCACCTTGACTGGGGAAGTAACCTGCGATGGACTGGTGTCCTGTCCAGGGGGAGTCGTAGACTCTCATCCTCTTCACACTACAGAATCCAGAGATAACCAACAGGCCTCAGGGCCTACTATATAGGACTTCTTATTCTTTATTCTCTGATAGATGCAAAGTTTGACCAGTAAGTGAGCAGGTAGCTCAGTGGGATAAGGAGTTGGGTTACCATTATGTAGACATGGGTTTGATTCCCGGTCACACAACCCATCTGTGTCCTTGGACAAGAAACATCCTCTGCATTATCCCAGTCCACCCAGCTGTAAATGCGTGCCAGCCTTGGATGGGGAAATAACCTGTGTTGCACTGGCGTCCTGTCCAGGGGGAGTCGTAGACTCTCATCCGCTTCACAGGGATGAGCACTGGCACCAATGTGCCTCGGGGCCTATAAGGGACTTCTTCTTCTACTCCATGATGGATGCATTGGCTTTCTTATAGTGGAGTTATAAACAGTCGTCTTTGTTGAGGTAAGAGAGGCTTGTAGTTCCTTAGGATTTGTCCTTGGTTCTTGTTTTTGACTTTTGACATTTTGGATGAGTTATTGCTGTGCTTTTGGATGAATTTCTGGACGTTGGCCACTTCTGGGATAGTTCACTATTGTGCCAGGTGCTTTTCATTTTCAGATAGCGGTTCAACCTGTGTTTCTTTGGAGTCCTACAACCTAATCAGAAAAAGCTTTGTATCTCTATCCAGACCAGGGGTCACCAACCCTGCTCCTGGAGATCACCTGCCCTGCATGTTTTCCATGTGTACCTGCTGCAACCACAGCTGATTAGTCAAGTTTTGTGTTTGCTACCTCTTGATTGGCTGAACACACCTGAATTGGTTAATTAGCAGTGGGTGGAGCAGGGACAGTTGGAAAACATACAGGACAGGTGTTCTCCAGGAGCAGGGGTGGTGACCCCTGGTCTAGACTGATGGATTTCAGTCACCTTC
Organism: Chatrabus melanurus; assembly: GCA_900302635.1. Taxonomy (NCBI): domain Eukaryota; kingdom Metazoa; phylum Chordata; class Actinopteri; order Batrachoidiformes; family Batrachoididae; genus Chatrabus; species Chatrabus melanurus. Next base: position 1,338 of record OMMV01223992.1, on the reverse strand, counting down.
TTCCCCACCTCTTTTGGAATTTAGTGAGACCTTTTGGGAAACTTCACAGTACTGAAACTGTTCTATTTAAGTGATGATTGATTGAACAGGACAGACCCAGATTGTCCCTGGGTATCTTGTCCATCTGAACCCAGATATCAATGCATTTTGTTGGATTAACTAGGGGGCAAATACTTTTCACACAGGCCCGGTTAGAATCGGATGACTTTTATTTTATGTTACTAGTAGAGCGGCTGTATAAACTTTGGAGTAAGCTCATAGCAGGCAACATATTAAAAAGTAATTTCCTTCTGTAATTATAGCTACAGCTATAGCTGATGTTGCCAAGTTTGATCAGCCATTTGACATTTGCCAGGCAACTTGGGCCCGTTGATGGTTCCACAGCTATTCCTCAAATCAACACATTTAAACATGTCCGCTGTTACCAACCAGACAGAACAAAGTTGATTTTTATCTATCCAAATATCACTCCATACGCCTGTAACGTGGCTGCTTTCAGTCCGGCTTATGTACACATTCACATCACCGCACACTGCTGAGCAAAGAGGCGTTTACAGGATCACTCACCTGCTGACGCCAGACGATGGACTTAATGCAATCGAAATCAAATGAAGGTTTATTTGACGGTGTCTTTTATTATGCCATTATGTTTTGCCTGTCCTTGTTAAAAAGCCCTTAAAGTGTAGTGAAGCCCTGCATGAAGCAACGTTTAAGTCACTGAGAAATCCTGCACAAGTGCACTCACAATGGAATATATCGTGTGGGTATGTACAGTGCAGTGCAAGCGATTTAGTGCCTAAAACTTTTTAAAATAATGAAAAGCTAATAAAGGTGCAATATTTCATGTTAAATATAAATAATGTGCATCCTCTTTTCAACTTTAAAAATACAGAATTTCTGAGAGGCGATTACATAAAATCTTATACATGGTTTCATGCAATTTATAAGAAAACAGGATTGTACTTAATCAAGTTTATCTCTTTGTGTGTGTGTGTGTGTGTGTGTGTGTGATTATTTTAACTACCTCACATGCTGGCAGTATTGCAGAGTACTCGTAATCTTTCATGTGTGTGTCTGTCTGTGTATAAAATACCTCAGAAACAAGTGAGAAGATTTTCGCCAAATGTGGGAGGAGCATTCCTCGAGTGAGTGTCTCCAGATGATTAACTTTTGAACCTGATCAGTCAAAAGTCAAGGTAAAGGTCATCAAAAATATACTCTTTAAAAACACACACATTTTCAAGGATATCTCCACAACCAACAGAGCTAGAGCGACAATATGTAGTTTATATCAATCACTAAATCACTTGGAATCAAAGATGTTAAGATGACATCACA